>JACXGM010006779.1:0-32051 GCA_016801145.1 Umbra pygmaea | reverse complement strand
GGTTAAATAGACAACCTGGACACTAGGTTAAATAGACAACCTGGACACTAGGTTAAAAAGTCATTCTTGAGATGTTGCAGTAATATTAATTCAAGTTGTTTTAAAGAGAACATTCTGAAAGATGAGGAAAAATGCAGAATTAATACATAATACAACGACTTGCATTTAATTGGAAATAGATTATTTCATCAGATTAATTCATTACTTACAATAATAATAATTGATTAATTCACTAACAACATAGTTATTAGATGCAGCTGCATTACAAAGAAACTGACGTTTTTGACTGAAAACAGTACATTTAGTGCATTAAGTACTCTGTGTATACATTTATCATTTTTATGAGGGAAGTAGTGAAGCTAAATGGAAGATAGTTATGATTTTTTGGCCATGATGATATGAGTGCCAGATTGGAATTTTAGGACACTGAGGTAAACACCCCGAGACAAAAAGAAGGACTTAGCAGATGGAAGAGATGATAGCAGAGGAGAGTAGTAGGGGAGAGAACAAATAATGTGAGGGTGGAAGACCAGCTGGGTAGGAGATAAAGTATTAGAGAACAAAGACTTTGAGGGTGCTTGACCATCTGGGTAGGAGATGAAGTAGTGATCAGAGACCTGGTGGTTGTTGGCAGTAAGATTAGTCAACAAAGAGCATCTCATGAGGGCAAATGTATGTCTTCAAAGGCAGACACCAGTAAGTTGAAGGTGCACAGTATGATCAGACCTTGTACTTGGGTAACAACTCAAGGTTTGGTAAGAATGCTAGCTATTATTGCACTTTCGGAAATAGAGAAAAAATATCTCTGGTGACTGTTCTTTGCACACAAACAACTTTTACAGCCAATCACGGTTTGTGTAGGAGGGGAGGATACATCTTCAGGAATTGTGCTCACACTTTTTATGAAGCAGTAGCGGAAAGGCAGTGACGTCCCTTCCCTTTCATTGTTAAATTTCTAGTCTCTCTAATTTTCACGCGAAGTTGTACAGACGTCTATACTGTAGCCATTCAAAGATTGCTGAAGTAGCCATCTTGTGTTCTGGAAGTATGAACTTGAAAGAAACATTGAAATAGAAGTTGTGACCAGATGAACAAGATGGAAGATAGGAAATCTCAACTTTGACAATATACACTTTGCCACTATTATGACAAGCAGCCTCTCTGTTTATTGGAAAAGTTAAGAGAGAGCAGTTGGAGCAACAGTATTTTCTGTGGTAATCCATGTCTCTACCAAACCTGAAAAGTCACTGAAGTAACACAGAAGATTGACAGTTCCATATGCTTCTGGAGACTAGAAATTACAAATGGGTTGTAAGGGCAGAGGATAGAAGAGTAGAAGGTTAAAACAACAAGGTGAATACCTTTGGTTAAAACGGGCTGCATCTTGGGACACAAAAACAAGTGACATTGTTTCACTCAGCAGAACACTGGTCTGGTGCAGAGTTCCTCTGATGACAAACTCATTATTTAGACATCAACAGACCCATCACTAACCAACCCAAGCACATGCATCCCTAGTGTGCTTGACTTTAGATGGGATCCCCTGTAGTTCTGTCCACTGCACACGTGTGTGGAAGCATACAAGCTGGCATTTTATTTTTGGCAGATGTCAGAAAAGTTACACTTGAAGCCCTGTGTCTGAAATGTTTAACATTTGTCACAGAACATTTGTTTTTCACGCAGATAATTGTTTTTTGTTAAGTTCAATCTAGGGCATTAGTGGGGACTGAGAAATGTAACCCAATGATGTTGCACTCCCGCTAGCTCAATCCTGCCTGCTAAGAGAGACAATAATTACTTAAAGCGATTCATAAACTTAGACAAATCGTAGATATTAGCATTTGTTCCCCTTTACGTAACATCCTCGAATTGTGTGGCCTTAAATGGACCAGAGTCTAACATAAACATGGACATGAACTTAAGGAGTGTAAAAGTAGAACCATGATTTATCATCTGTTTTTCCCATTTATGGTGACACCTGGCCTTACAGGTTATGTCCAAAAATGTCCAGAATTTCCACTAAGAAGTTCTAAGAAGAAGTTCTTAACCCCCTGAATGAAGCAAGAGGCTTACAACAAGGTTGCATCACTTTGACAGTATCATCCTCTTTAGTTACTCTCCAATGACAGGAGTATTACCCATACTTCATCTTTTTAGGTCAGTTATGTCATACTGTAAAAGATGAGGGGACTTACCTGGTTCGGTTACCAGATCAGCAGTTTTAGCTGGTTATACTAGGTTACCAGATCAGCAGTTTTAGATGGTTATACTAGGTTACCGGATGAGATCTACTAGCTGGTTATACTAGGTTACCAGATCAGCAGTTTTAGTTGGTTATACTAGGTTACCAGATCAGCAGTTTTAGCTGGTTATACTAGGTTGCCAGATCAGATGTTTTAGCTGGTTATACTAGGTTACTGGATGAGATGTACTAGCTGGTTATACAAGGTTACTGGATGAGATGTACTAGCTGGTTATACTAGGTTACTAGATCAGCAGTTTTAGTTGGTTATACTAGGTTACCAGATCAGAAGTTTTAGCTGGTTATACTAGGTTACCAGATCAGACGTTTTAGCTGGTTAAAAATACAGATCAGGAAAAAGCAAGGGTCCCATGCAGGCCTGTTTTACAATTTCAGTCTGAAATGTTATGGCAAAGAAAGTGAGAAGAATAGAGATGTTTACTTAAATACAGAAATCTAATATATGGTCATATATGGCCATACATATGAAAAATCTTAACATATATTTGAAAATATATGACCATATATTTTGATTACAAAAATTTTATTACAAAATGAGGAAATATATGTCACAATAACAACATTTTAAGAGGTTCTCGCTGTAATGATAATTAGATTTGTCTGTTTAATCTACCTTCCAATCATCTCCACTAACACTTTCTTACACCCAAGTAGTAAGGCTGCGTATACATTCCAATAGATCTCAGCAACATTTCTGCGTCTTGTCGATATGAGAAAAAAAAATTAGATACTGTTCGTCATTCAATGTCTTGAGCTGGGTGCGTGAGCACTTTGCTCACAAACCAGCCCAACCCCCAACCTACACGTGAAGAATTTCCTCACAATACACATTTCTCCTTGGCTGTTTGCAAAGCACCAGGTGAGATCTTTCTAAATCGTCTTGTGCGCTACCTCTTCTCGTGAAATTCGAGAGAGACCCGCAAGTTTACACAATACAATTGTGTCTTGTCTGGAGCTGTGCTCAAGAAGATGCAAAAATGTTGCTGAAATCTATCAGCATGTAAATGCAGCCTAACTGCAACTTTTGTTAGAGCTCACATCACACCTGAGTGTTCTCAATTAATGTACACTCACCGGCCACTACTTCATTAAGTAAACCTTTCTTGTGCCAGGTTGGACCCCATTTTGTCTTCAGAACTGCCTTAATAAAGGTGCTGGTAACATTCTTCCCAGATTTTGGTCCATATTGACATTATAGGATCACGCAGTTGCTGCATATTTGTGGGCTGCACATCCATGATGCAAATTTCCTATTCCACCACATCCCAAAGGTCCTCGATTGGATTGAGATCTGGTGACTGGAGGTCATTTGAGTACAGTGAACTCATTGTCATGTTCAATAAACCAGTTTGAGATGATGTGAGCTTTGTGGAATAATGCGTTATTCTGCTGGAAGTAGCCATTAGAAGATGGGTACACTGTAGTCATCAAGGGATGGACATACTCGGTAGGCTGTGGCATTCAATCTACCGTTATGCTCAATTGGTATTAAGGGGCCCAAAGTGGGCCAAGAAAATATCCTCCACAACATTACACCAACACCACCAGCCTGAACCGTTGGTACAAGGAAGTAAGGATCCATGATTTCATGTTGTTTACGCCAAACTCAGAGGTTTTACACAGAAATCGTGACCAGGCAATGTTTTTCCAATCTTCTAATTTCCAGTTTTGGTGGGCCGTTGCAAATGATAGTGTGAGACTCCTGTTCTGAGAGGAGTGGCACCTGGTGTGGTCTTCTGCTGGCCATTCTCCTCTGACCCCTGCCACCAAATTCGCTGCCGTTCACTTGACATTTTTCGTAACATTCTCCATAAATCGTATAGATGGTTGTGCGCAAAAATCCCAGTAGATCAGCATTTTCCGAAATACTCAAATCAGCCCGTCTGGCTCCAAAAACCAAGCCACATTTAAAATGACTTAAATATCCTTTCTTCCCCATGCGGATGCTTGGTTTGCACTTCAGCAGATCGTGTTGAACAATGCTACATGCCTAAATGCATTGACTTGCTGCAATGTGAATGGCTGATTAGATATTTTCGATAATGAGCATTTGAACTGGTGTACATAATGTAGTGGTTGGTGGATCTATACTGCTTTAACTCGGGGCTGAACAGGGCATGTACTGCTTCTTTTTAACTTGTTCACTTTGAGAAAATAATTCTACTTTAATAATAGTTTATTAAAGGTAAGCTTGATTTAATGTTGTAGCCAACTTGCTGGTTACATGTGGCTAGCAAGCTAATATTTGTAAGGAACAAATGACGGTTTACATATTTAAACATGAGAAATACTAATAGTTTACTCTGTATGGTCACTCCCATAGAATTATCTGGTTAATACAACTAAGTCAGCTGATGGAAGTTGATGTGAAAAATGGCAGGTTTTAGCCTTCAAAGGCATATTGTTTCACTTATCTCTGTTTCTCTCTTCCTCAACCTCCGTGTGATGCTCGCGTATACCTGAGCAGCTGGCAGGAGTACATAAAAGACAGAATACAAACTAAATGACAAGCTGGGCTGAAGGGTGAAAAAGAGCCCTTTGTGTCTGAGAGGTGATTAGCCAACCAGATGGCACCAGGGGTTTGGTTACCGTGGTGCCTCCAGTCACCCCACCTCCTCCCATGGGAGCACCATTACCTCATTTCCTCTTCCAAACAAATATAATTATTCAGATTTGTTTCACCCATGTCATGTATTTTCAGATGGCTTAGGGGTTAAGGAGTCAGAAATGTAGTCGGAAGGTTGCCGGTTCGATTCTTGACTGTGCCATATGTGGTTGTGTCCTACGGCACATTGCAATTTGAACCCTCATAAACACCTTAGAAATATCACCAATAATAAAAATATTAGCCCTAATGGAAACCAGTGAACTTTTGGCTTTCAAGTTTCTTGTTAGTTTTTTAGGGGTAGAGAGATCTGTGCTCAGATAAGCACTTTTGGAAATATAAAAAAAATATGATGAACATGACAACTTTTGATGTCTGCAATACTCTGGCTGGTTTTTAACATCAGCAACGAGTATTATCAGAATTATATGCAGGATATCTGGTTGTTTTCTATTCTGATTCAGATACAGCCATATCATTACCGGCCTATACCGTGTTGCAGAGGTGGGACCAAGTCATTGTTTTCGAGTCACAAGTCACATTTGGCTGCAACAATAAGACTTCTAATTTTCATGTTGCCTTCAAAATAAAGGTCTGAAGAACGTCTATAGTTTTAGTATGTATTATGTAAGCTACATTTTCAAAGGTAAAATTGTCACACTTATGAAGGGTGTGTGGTGGAGTAGAGGAAGGGAGACTCAGGCATGTAGATGGTTGAAGATAGTTGGTTAACTTGAATAGTGGTACATCCAGACAATGTACAAGATATGCAGTTGCAGGTGTCTGGAGTTGTGAATCAGCACAACGGTATATAGATATTTAAAGAATTACAACATGCTCTAAAACGGCACGGACGCTTACATAAATACTATAAAGAGCTCACGCATAACAACTCGAACAACAAGCACTCTTTTCACAAACTCACATATGTATTGACACAACTCCTGGATGGACCGCAACCCTCAGTAACAGATTATTAAGGAAACGTGCCCTCCTCTCATTCACTTGGACTTAAATAAGGACTGATCTACCAGCTGATCGTAATTGGTTAGTTAGGCGCAATCAGTCCCTACTAGCACCAAGTGAACAAGAGGAAGGCATACTTGATAACACATCACCATCAAATTGTCACACTACCTTCATAAACCTATGTGACGTAATATTGAAATAGAAAATGTTCCTCATTTATAATTTCCCCTACATAGATTTTATTTGAAAATATAATTTACATAATACAAACTAAAACTATAGACACTCTGCAGACCTTTCTTTTGAAGGCAACATTGTCTTATATTAGAAGTCTTATTGTTGCAACCAATATGTGAATGGTGACTTGAAAACAATGACTTGGTCCCACCTCTGCCGTGTTGTCTACTGGACACGTTGTGGGTAAGAGATACAATACTAGAAAACTACATGGAGAAACAAACTTTTATATTTCTTATGATAGTAAATTCAGCTGATCTTTTTAACACTTCTCCATATAAATTCTTACCACTGTTCCTACACTGTAATGTTGGTTTAAAAGCTTTCTTGTCATAGTTATATTGTTTTGTCTTGACTGTACTACTTTTAACCTCACTGAGTCAATCTTGAGGCTATCTTTCTAGTGGTATCAAAAAAAAAAATATTTTGGGTTCAAACATTGAGGTTTTTAAAAATGCAAAATCAATCTAGTAGAACAGAATGACTTGTTTAATTTTTAAAATCAGAATTCTAACATTTAATCCAATTGAATATCTTGTCTCCAGAGCATGTCTGAAATGGATGTCTGATATGCTCACTCTTCTGTATCTTCTCCTCACTTGGTTTGCCTTATATTCTGACTCAATCCTTTTTCCCACATGTAGCCTAACCTAGTTAATTATAATTCCAGCAAACACTCTCTCGCTGCATTTTCTCATAAATGAAACATCACAGTTCTTCAATTTACACATTGTATGAAAACCACAAGGTTTGAATAATAAATACAAATACATTGTTAGAAAAGTGCATTTGCTGTATCTTTGAACTCATGCATTTGTGATCTCTAGCGTTACATCAAATATGCATTATTTTAACATGTAGAAATGCAATTCATACTCTGGTTCTCTACCTTTTTTGATACATTACTCTCTAGGAAAAATGCTGCATTCTGCGTAGGTCTATAACTTAAAGGACACTGTGCTTTTACCATTACATGTTGTCCCTTCCATTTCTACACTCATTTGTATTTAATAAAGCTGGTGGTTGTCTGTGCTTTGTACTTCATTATAGAATTAGTGTTATATTGCTTCTGTGTTTGCCAGGAAAGTATCATAATAGAAACATACAGTACACACCTTTTTTCCCCAGGGGAATATCAAAGAAGTATTTACAGCTAGAATAAATACAAGGGTATGCATTTTCCGACATAATCATCATACTGTACATGTGCCATATCCGGGAGTGTTGTAACCATTACATTTGTTTTTCTTTCTAACACTTCTGGAGTTGGGGCAAACAAAATGTAAAATCTATGCAACGGTGTGTATATTTTCACTAATCAATAAACATGAGTAATGTTCATGTACAGTATATAACACACGTTGTGACGTTAGAATAAACACGTAGCTTAGATTGCATATCACCTGTATGAGACAGGTGGCAGTTGACTTGCCTTGAATATAGGGGCCCGTAGCAGCTTTTGAGATCTAAACAGTTGGGAGGCAGTCAGTGCTTGGCATTCAATTTCAGAGAGCTGTGCTTTCTCCAAGGACCCTGTCTCGAGCTGCTCACCTTAGACTGCTCATGTGGTTGGCACCCACTACCGATCCACTACATGGCAGAGAGCAACCACATATTGAACAATGACAGAGGCAGTTCAACCAAAGTTGTGATGTTGCTTGACAGTTTATCTTCCTGTAGTAGAAAAATGCGTTCAGGGGGTCCACGTGGTGTAGTGGGCTAAGTCGCTGTTTTGCAAGACAAACTACGTCATGATAGTCAGTGGTTTGAGCCTGACTATTGCTTCTCCAACTTTGCCTGCAATCTCCAGCCAAGAGGCAGTTCAAATTGGCATAGTTCTGCACATGATTTGGGATAGATAAGTCATATTATTTACCTACCAATGACACCCTGTGTGCAAATCGGGTGCCTGTAAATTAAATGGCAGAAGTATAGTTAGTGAGTGCCAATCATCCTACACATTATCTGACTAAAGGCTTCCGTGTCCTAAAGGCTTCCGTGTCCTAAAGGCTTCCGTGTCCTAAAGGCTTCCGTGTCCTAAAGGCTTCCGTGTCCTAAAGGCTTCCGTGTCCTAAAGGCTTCCGTGTCCTAAAGGCTTCCGTGTCCTATAGGCTTCCGTGTCCTATAGGCTTCCGTGTCCTAAAGGCTTCCGTGTCCTAAAGGCTTCCGTGTCCTAAAGGCTTCCGTGTTCATTCCGTTTGTCTGGAGGGGATTGTGGAGCTGCCGACGTAGCAGGGTTGGTGGGAAAAATTGGAGAAGAACAATTGGGAAGGGAGAGATTTGAGACAATTATTATAATAATAATAAAACTGGAAAAAATGCATTAATAGTCATTTACAATATCTGTTTATATACGTTATTATTGACTTTTACAGCAACTAGTTGTCAGTACCTATGTTTAAGGCGAGTAAGTCCAACATGCAGTCAGAGTAGTGGCAGTGGGACAGAGGATACATTGGCCAAGTAGATCAGTGTCACAACACTAAAGCAATAGGGATTCACTCACAGAACTATCAATCCCAATCATCCACTACAGCTGAAAGTCAACATAAAATTACCAGGGTTAATATTCACGCATCAGTTACTAATGGCTGTAGGTCCTGTGCACAGTTAGTAATGACTGTTGGTCTGTCCTGTGCACAGTTAATAATGACTGTTGGTCTGTCCTGTGCATAGTTAGTAATGACTGTTGGTCTGTCCTGTGCATAGTTAATAATGACTGTTGGTCTTTCCTGTGCATAGTTAGTACTGAGTGTTGGTCTGTCTCTGTGCATAGTTAATAATGACTGTTGGTCTGTCCTGTGCATAGTTAGTACTGACTGTTGATCTGTCTCTGTGCATAGTTAGTACTGACTGTTGGTCTGTCCTGTGCATAGTTAATAATGACTGTTGGTTTGTCTCTGTGCATAGTTAGTAATGACTGTTGTTCTGTCTCTGTGCATAGTTAGTAATGACTGTTGGTCTGTCTCTGTGCATAGTTAGTAATGACTGTTGGTCTGTCTGTGTGCATTGTTAGTATTAAATGACTGTTGGTCTGTCCTGTGCATAGTTAATAATGGCTGTTGGTCTGTCCTGTGCATAGTTAGTAATGACTGTTGGTCTGTCCTGTGCAAAGTTAGTAATAACTGTTCGTCTGTCCTGTGCATAGTTAATAATGGCCGTTGGTCTGTCTCTGTGCATAGTTAGTATTGGCTGTTGGTCTGTCTCTGTGCATAGTAATAATGGCTGTTGTTCTGTCCAGTACATACTGTAGTTCACACCTGCCCTTAAGAGATTTTATTGTCAGAATCCGTCCATAATGAGGTCAATACATTAAAAAGGCCAATGATATATATTTTTTGTGTTAATTATAGTTGTTAAAAGTACTTCACAATAAGGTAGCAAAAGTTCAAAACAGTGCAAGAAGTGGGAAAGACAAATAAATTGACAAATGAGGAGAGAATGAGAAGTGAGAAGGTGAAGAGCAGCAAGAGAGTGAGAGAGAAAGAATGAAAGAGATTTCATGGACAAGTCTGGAATGGAGCCTGGTCTCCTCTGTCACCTGGGAGGAATGCAGAGTGGCTGGCTGGCTAATGAAAATGGCTGCTTGATAAGATCAGGAAGTCCTGTCTGCCTCTGTACTCTGTTGCAGCAGGCTGCTGACTGTAAAACCATAGCATCAGAACTTTAGCCAGAGGTAGGTTTTCCAGCCTGAGGCTAAAATAGGGCCAGGCTGACAATAATGACTTCCTTTTACCATAAGCTACCAAGCCCATTGCATTGTGGTTGTAGCAGCGTGTTTGCTGGAGATCAGCTCAGGGAAAAACAAGTATGTAAGTGGATGGGACAGCAATGTAGTTAAATAGATTTACAATGGATTGAAAATGATATTTCATAGCCTTCTTTGCTCATTTTTACCAATCATTAATACATTTTTTTGTATTTTAATAATTTCCTTTTGAAAATGGATAAAGTACGTAGCTCTTTTTCATTGACAGTTTCATCAAAGGCAAAACTTTTAAACCAGACAGGCTGGACCTCCGCATTTCACAGTGTTCTAACAGTATAACTGCATTCTGGTGGCCAGGATGCATATAATGTGTAAGTATCAGGACACAGTTACCTTGACAGTGACTCCTTGTGTGCAGGTCAGGTGCCTGTGAATTTAGTTGTTGGATGTTTACATTTGGTGAATGTGTCAAACATCCAATGGCGTACCAACCTATGGCTTACATTTTGAATAAGGAGTGTGATGAACATTGGAAAGCTTGGTTACGTTTTGAATAAGTAGTGTGATGAACATTGGAACGCTTGGTTACGTTTTGAATAAGGAGTGTGATGAACATTGGAACGCTTGGTTACGTTTTGAATAAGGAGTGTGATGAACATTGGAACGCTTGGTTACGTTTTGAATAAGGAGTGTGATGAACATTGGAAAGCTTGGTTACTCATGCTTGGAGGAAGCATGTGATCGATTTTTGACGATCCTGCAACTGCTAAGTAGTTGCCAAGGAGACGAGGCTTAAAAGGGAATTGTACACCGCAAATTGTAAGGGGAGAAAAAATGGGTGAAAGAAACAGGTGGCCAGACGGGGGAAGGTTAGATCAGTGTTCAGACTTGTTACCTTTTACAGTTTGTTGATTATTACATGCAAGAAAGAAATGCTCATCCTTGTGTGCCTCAGTGCACTCTGTTTTTGAGGTGGAAAGAAATTATAAAAAAATACCAGGAAGTGTATGGAATTCTTGGGGTCAATTGGGGTTTAAACAGACAAGCCCAACTGGAAGACGGAGACATAAATTACAGACAGACAGACAGACAGACAGACAGACAGACAGACTCAGACAGACAGACAGACTCAGACAGACAGACTCAGACAGACTCAGACAGACAGACTCAGACAGACAGACTCAGACAGACAGACAGACAGACAGACCCAGACAGACAGACAGACAGACAGACAGACCCAGACAGACAGACAGACTCAGACAGACAGACAGACTCAGACAGACAAACAATTAGGACAGTTAGATCTATGAGAGAATGGGCTTGTATTATAGAATTTCCTGAAACCTATTAACATTAGAGAGGCCTATAAAAGCAGTGAATAGCAATGGCTTTCATACCAGCCCCTTCCTGCCCATTATGGAGGAAGTGGGAATATATGAATGTATTAATGGACATGGAAACTGGAAGCATTTCAGTGTAATGCAGATGAGGTAGCCCAGTCTAGTAGAAGCTGTCAGGTTGGTAGCAGAGTGAATGTTGAAGGAAAACAGAGTTTTCTAATGCTGTTATCCTCTGTGTGTTCTTCTTTTGAGAACCAAAAATCCCCACAAGAATAGTAAAACAAGGGCAACTAGACCCTTTGTGGATATTTTACCAGTCCCCATGGGTAAAAATGTTATTATGGCACAGGGGTTAGGTTTAGATCAACAATTTCAATTATCATTATAGTTTTAGGGTTACGTTTAGGTGCTTTGGGGTTTGCCAAAACTAGAGTTTGCGACCTAATGTGCAGTCCTTATGTACGTAGTTTCTTAGGTTAGACCATGCTACGTTAGACCTGAAAACATACTTTGAAGAAAAGTGTTTAAAAAAGTTGGAACGCCATTGTAAATCAATAATGTCTGGCAACATGCTAACACAACTACCTTGCTTTAGGTGAACTCCTCTGTATGAAAAATTCTTTAACCTTTTAATTAGATGTTTTGATTAACAAACATTTATAATACAACCCCAATTCCCAAAAACTTGGGACAGTATGGAAAATGCAAAAAAAGAGACATTTGAAAATTATTATATTAATGTAGTATTGATGTTACATAAATTTATTTTTGAAAATATACACTCATTTCAAATTTGATGACTGCAACACACTCCAAAAACTTTGGGACAGCCGACTGTTTACGACTAGAGGTCGACCGATATGGGTTTTCTCAGACCGATGCCGATCTTTTGAAATCAGGGTCGGCCGATGGCCGATATCTGCTGCAGATTGTTTTTGGCCGATATTTGCTTGTTTGTAACCTCTATTTGAAAGCTAAAAATCTAACACTAAATAGTACTTAAGATACAACAAATTTCTCAACAAAAATATGTATTGAACACTTGAACACCAATCTGCACTTGTATACTTACATTAAACATGTATAATGTAAAAACATATATTGTATACATAAACAAAACGGGTAAGAACTAAGAAAAAATATATAACTTCACTTTTTTTTTGGTAAAAAATGACCAAAAATCGGCCGATTAATCTGCGTACCGATAAATCGGTCGACCTCTATTTACGACTGTGTAACATCATCAAAGTATAACCTCACATAATGTGTTTTCAATATAGTACAGGGTGAATTGAATTTTCTTAATTACTTTTTTACATTTTGCAAACTGTCCCAGCTTTTCAAAATTGTGATTGTAGATCCAATCTAACAATGTGTAAGTGCAATTATTTCCAGTTTTCTTAGCAATGATTGAGTAATTCATGACTAACTATATTCTCTTGTTTTTCTATTAAATTCATGAATATAACTTAATAGATAACTAACTAAACAAACTAGCCAACTACCGCCTGGTTGCCCAAAGCAAAAGCAAACTTCACTATTGTGTCATCTACGGTAAATGTCTCATACATAGGGCCTATTAAGGTTATGGCCCCTATCTTACACCCAGCGCAATTTACTTTTTACACAAACGCATGTATCATTCCTATCTTGCATCCGACGCATATGGGACTTTTCCCTCTACAGACGCGTGTCGGTAAATTAGGGAATGAACTTGCGTTCGTTGGGCGGTTCAGCAAAAAGAAGAGGCATGTTCCGGCGCAAACGTTCCCTGGTGCTATCTTGCAGTTACCGAAAACAATTCCGCCACTGACCAGGAAAAACCTGGTTAAAAGTCGCTTGTTATTCAGATGCTAAATTAAGGGTGCATGTTTGACCATAATGTAGCATGTTCACAACGCGCATACACTTTGCTCCTCTCATCTACACAAATGCAGCAGTCCCCATTATTGCAATACATACATAATTAGAAGGAAAAATATTACCTAATGAGAAAAATCATTGTGGTGTCCGAAGATGTAAAGAAAATTGGCATACATCTATTTTTTTGAATTATTCGCACTGATATACATCAACCGCAAGGGAACCCATTCAATCAACATACAAGTAATTTGCGATGCTAATAGTAAAATTACCCATGACTTTGCCAATTACCCTGGCTCAACATCTACGTGATGTTGAAATGCATGTGCCATTGCTTTTGCCACTTAACCAAATGCCCAAGCAGCAATCAGAAAAGGAGAGAAGCATATATGACAGAAGAAGAGTGAGGTAAGCAAAGTAATCTCGCTCTAATGTTAGACTACATTGCAAAAATATTACCATGCATTCATAACCTTGTGAATCAGTGAGCCGAAAATATGGGAAAAGTATGTCTTTGTGACATTATTTACATTTTGTAATAAGAAAAATCAAAAGCAATCCGCCATTATAAAAGCAATCCGCCATGGTACCAGCACGCCTGCTCTTAAAGGGAATGTGAGATGACGCTCTGATTGGTTTATTGCACGTTAAGCCCAAACCGCACTTATGACTAATAAAGCTACTTCAGACCTACCCATTTTAGATTTGCGTCGGGCGCAAGAGTAATTTATCCCGCCGGTAAAATAGCAACCGCGCCCAGGACTCTCCCACAATGTCACTTGCGTTTCGCGTTTGATACTTGCGTTTCAGATTGTGAAAATAGGGCCCTATATGCTTCAGGAGGAAAGACTATTGTTTGCTTCAATCTGCTAGATTGTATTTTCCTGGATGTGTTTTGTTGAACCATACTCTTCTGTCAACAACAAATTTGACCTTTTACATAAATTGTCATTAGCGTCAGCAGACTCATTAGCTGAGGAGTTTCTTAAAGCAGATGTTGCTCCTGTCACAGTATACTACTTAAATATAAAATAAATCATAATCTCCACTAATGTTTGCACCTTTACTACTTTTTACATTGTTGTTGCTAAACTACATTTCATTGCTATGGATTTGTACTCTGCACACTGACAATAAAGTTGAACCTAATCTAATCTAAAATTTGGTGTAAATGCCCTTCAGAATTTGCTGGATACAACATTTACACAGATTTTAACAGGCATGTGTAATATCCAAGGAAAAAAATCTTTGAGCCAGAGCAAATATTAAGCCATTTTTTATACAACGGTTTCCATCCGGTAGCAAAATATGGTTTTATGTAGATGGACTTATTGTTCAGAGTTTTTCCATCCCCTAAAGGATAGTAAAACAAAAAAGAATTGTAAGAATGTCTGAGTATAAAATAAACACCTGAAGTAAAATGCTTCACATTCTGGTCTTTGGGGAGGTTCAAATTTGAAATCAAATTTGTACATATTGTCTGTTCATGTTGCCTCAAGTAAAAACATGTTCTAACAATT
This sequence comes from Umbra pygmaea, assembly GCA_016801145.1. Taxonomy (NCBI): domain Eukaryota; kingdom Metazoa; phylum Chordata; class Actinopteri; order Esociformes; family Umbridae; genus Umbra; species Umbra pygmaea. The sequence goes on along the minus strand of JACXGM010006779.1, from coordinate 17,545 downwards.
TTTATAAATATTTTTGTTTTTACAATTTTCCTTTATTGCACAGAATCTTCAAAGGTGCATTTTTCAAGCGCTCATTCCCTATTTGTTTCACCAACTGTACTGTACAAAGTGTGAAACATGAATGTCGTGTAAGTCGTGTCACAGACTCTCCTAATTTCCACTGTATTTCTGGATCGTTGTTATTGGCACTGAGGTCCCAGGATGTGGTCAGACATGTTTGAAACTCACTTACCTACAAATTAAGATTGCCAAGCTTGATGGTGTAAATGTCAGCAAAATGTTAATGGTAAGCAGAATGTTCCGGGCTCTGTAGTCACTCTGATTGAGATGATGGGTAGATGCTTCACAAACCTGTCCTGCCGTGTACTCATAATCCCTCATTTTGGGAATCAGATTGCTTTGATCTTACACAGCAGCTGTGGGCAGGCATAGTGTGCTAAACTGTACTCTCTCATTTAAGTTTTACTTCTTGTCTGAGAGCTTTTAAGTGTCTATAAAGATGCACAAGTTTGCACACCATTTTCACTTTTTTTCCCCTCCCTTATAGAGTATACACAATAAAAATAGAATGGATAGAAAGGCTATTGAACTGCTTGGCCTGATCATTCGATTAGTACACAACAAAATGGCGATTGTTGTTCACGGTGACAACACGCAAATTGGTTTAATGCGGAAGTAGGCATCTAGATCTTTGCAATGGAATGGTACACATAAAAATGGCTGCCGCTCTGACCATTCTTTTACATTGATTTGAATTGGAATGGCCTTTATATACATTCCATTTTTACGATATACACTTAGGCACCAACATATTCAGTATTGTCTGCAGTAACAAGGATGCCGTGTTCAGTTTTCACTTTCCAAAATAAAAGTGCGAATGGTGTTTGATTTCACACTGTTACCCCCAACATGGATTTTGCCGGTGTGTGCATTGTCAACATTTTGTGTGTGTGTGTGTGTTTGTATAACAGAAAGAGAAAGAGTGAAAGGAGATTAAAATGTGTGCAGGTCTTTTAGTTTTCTAGTGACCAAAGCTTGACTCCATGTCATCTAACTGGAACAAACAGGAGAGTGTTTTCAGGCTGAGTCATCTTAGGAGGAAGAGGGGATTATAGGTTCTGGAGAAATGAGCCTGAGTTCCAAAAGGGCAGCGGGGGCTCATATCGGGGTCAGGGTTTTAGGAGGGGACACAAAGTGGTACACTGTAGATCTGGTATAATTAGGGAGATTTATCCTTTGCTTTTGATTTGTCCATCCCTGCCCCAGTGTTTTCAACCCCCTGCTGGGGTATTCCTAAACACGGGGTATGAGTGGTGATCCCCACAACAAATTGAAACAAGTGTCCGTCAGTGCAGCTCATTGAAAGAGCCTGGGCCCGTATCCACAAGTCATCTGTCAGTAGGATTGGTGAACCTGGATCATCATAATGAATTTTGTATATTGAAGATTATATTCTGTAGACAGGACCTAGATCAGCATTGCAAATTAGAAATAATTTGTGGCTATGGTCTTATTAGAACCAGTCAGGGAGCTGTGAACATGCAGGGATGGAACCGGAGGTTCTACAAGAGAACCTGGAATAGGTGTCTTGGTGTAAGAACATTACATTAGTCAGCTGATAACACATGACAGATTGGAACGGTGGGTGGAATGTGGAAATTATGATAATCAAATTTTATGTATCAGCTGCCTGAAAAATATAGCTAGTAATGGCTGACTGTACACATAGAATGGAACTTAACAATGGTTTTACCTGGATAATGGGTTGGGCTGTCAACAAACCACATCCAATGAGGGTGTATGTAAAAAAATGTTTCCTAGTGCTCTAACCTAACATAGCAAGCTTTTAAAGAAATGCCTGAAACTAGACATCCCCATGTAATATACCCACAAACCCACACAAAATCCCTCTAAATATTTTTTATTTATTTTTATTCACCTGGATAAATAAAAGAGAGAACATTTTCAATGGTGACCTGGCCAAAAGCCATGATAGTGCAATAGCAACACAGTTAAAAATTGAGGGCATTATTATAACTTTTATTAGACCAGACCTCTAATAATCATGTTATTATCATGTTGTGCTACATTCCTCAACTACTTTAAATTATAACTGAACAGTCTATTCTTGGAAATGTTCTGGTAGAACGGCGATTCAGTATGTACAAATTCACATTTTGAATGGCCTACGTAACGTAGAGAAATTTCCATTATGTACGGTTACCCACGTATCACCATGCAACTAATTCTCATGGCAAGACGTGGGTAACCGTACATAATGGAAATTTCGCAGCATTACGTAGGCAAACTTACAATATGGCCAATCAAAATGTGAGTTTTCTTACATATTGAATCTATGTTATACCAAAACATTTCCAAGAATAGACCAATCAGTTACAATTTAATGTACCACTGGAATAGAGTTGTTATGAATTGAATAACCAGCTTATTACAAACAGTGAGTCTAAACTGGTGAGCAACTCTTCCAAAAAATGAGTTTAGTTCGCTCTCTTTGCTGTAACAGACGTTACTACTGTGCTAATCAATATACTGACATGGGACCTATTGAGCTGACCTAACAGTTTGAATTGTTCACTATTTACAGCAACTGTTTTGTTGAGGATACAATTGTCTGAGGGCAAGACAAGTGAGAGTGAAATGTCTGAACAACTGAGGTAAACCTGTGTGTGCAATGTAGTGTGGTTATGGAGATAAAAGAGTCTTAAGTCGGACCAGATGTTTGTGTTGTGTTTAGAGAGTGTGGTATGGGAGAAAAGACAGCTCAGAACGTCTCACAAAGAACAAAAGAAATACAGTGTTTATACACATGCCTGAACTCAGCACCATCATACTAAATAAATATTGGTGTATGTTCTTTGAATTATTGGGTTTCAATGTGCAACGCCAAGGAATTCTCAGTGGTTTCAAAGTTTTGATAGATAAAAAACTAGCAGTTGCCCAATTTGGAGTAAGCTGAAAAGAGGCCCGTTTTACCAATAGGGCCTAGGCAGAGAGGCCCCACATTCACTTCAAAATGCAGTATTGGTGAGTGTTGACATGAGGGCTATGCAATATCATTTTACGCTGCTCTCACACAATCGCCTGTCGCTCAAGCCACCATTTTAGAGCTGTGTTCACTAAAAACGGTGGTTTGAGTATTTGTCCTTTTAATCAGTAACAGCTGTTACAATTCAAAGCATGCTGTGAATAATTTATGAAAATGTAAAGTACCTGAACTGAATACACTCCCACACATGTTCTCAACGGGCTAGAAGGAAAGGAAGCCACCATCTCATACAACTCATATGACTCAGACTGCCACCTCTTTATGAAATCCTTCCATTCCTTTTTTAGTAATCTGTCTGGTCAAAATATGTTTTATTTAATAACAAAATATATGTAATATTCAAAACAAATGTATTAAATTATTTTATTCAAAACAAATGTATTTGTATGCATTTTAGACACTACTGGAGTTATGAAATTGTTTTGTCACTCAGGTGATGTGCTGAGGTAAATGTAATACATGTTTATTCACAGTATTAAAAGTCAGTTAAATTATTTCCCAAAGCAAGTATGGATACTGTATACTTGGATTGTCTGACATTGGGAGTTAAGCGAAGTGGGAGGATTATGAGCTGGAGTGGGAGGATTATGAGCTGGAGTGGGAGGATTATGAGCTGGAGTGGGAGGATCATGAGCTGGAGTGGGAGGATCATGAGCTGGATTGGGAGGATCATGAGCTGGATTGGGAGGATCATGAGCTGGAGTGGGAGGATCATGAGCTGGAGTGGGAGGATCATGAGCAGCAGTGGGAGGATCCTAAATTGTTTTTGGGGGACCATGAGCTGGGATGGGAACAGGGTTGGACACTTAGTTTTTGACAAGCCACTTTTCCCCCCAATTAAAATATATAAATGCTACGATATGATTTTCAGGTGATCAATTTTGTATTGAATGTCCTACTACTACCTTTTATTCGGCTACTTTTGGATTGTTCATCCAAGAGCTTTTTACATCTTTTCTGTTTAGCACCCCTGCTGATTCAACAAATATGTCTCAATATTTGTTGAATCAGCATTTGAGTTTACATTTGTAAATTAATTTTAATCTGTTTGAAAAACATGTCTGGGATTAGTAAAGAAATAATCCAAGCATTGTCTTAATTAGCTCACATCAAATCAAGTATGCTTATTCAGCAATGTAACCAAACATATTACAACAACAAATGTACCGTAATACGAAACCATATTATGGTGAAGTAAAATGGTTGATTAACAATGGATACTCATTCAATTAAACCTGCACTATGTAATTTTTTTTGAAAGCTACAAAAATACAAAAACAATATTTTTGGACTAGTACTGGTAAGCATTAGGAACTAGCATATTGGATCCAGGAATGGAAATGTCAACATTTCACAATATCTAACTAGCAATGAATGCATTTTATGGACAAAATAATGTGTATTTTCATAAATTTGTTATATTGTTCCTGTATTATGCCTGTATTCAGAAAATCAATACAGTATACGGTATATATATATTAAAAATCTATGACAAATTCGGGCCGACAGGACAAATAAATGGGAAGTTACATACACTGCGTTCCAAATTATTATTTAAATGATATTTTACACTGATTTCCCTAAATAGTAGATGCAAATGACAGTCAGTATAATCAACCATTAGGGTATAACTCAAATTTCATTGAACAAACCACCTAATGAAAACAGTATTTGTTCAAAAATAATAAACAGAAAATGTACTGTTTCAAATTATTATGCACAACAAAAGAGTTTCAAAATATTTTATAGGTTGTAAAGAACTGAAAATGGTCATTTGTTGAATTTGCAGCATTAGGAGGTCATATTTACTGAAATCAAAATCTATTTCAATCAAACACATCTTAACAGGGCAAGTTACATGTTAACATAGGACCCCTTTTTTGATATCACCTTCACAATTCTTGCATCCATTGAACTTGTGAGGTTATGGAGAGTTTCTGGTTAAAGCCAGCTGCCTCCCAGCCTTAGATCTTTTGCTTGAGGATGCTTGAAAGGTTCTCAATAGGGTTGAGGTCAGGGGAGGATGGGACCACACCATGAGTTTTGATCCTTTTATGCCCATAGCTGCCAATTACACAGAGGTATTCTTCATAGCATGAGATGGTACATTGTCATGCATGAAGATGATTTCGCTACGGAAGGCACAGTTCTTCTTTTTGTACCATGGAAGAAAGTGGTCATAAACTCTTTATACTTTGCAGAGGTCATTTTCACACCTTCAGGGACCCTAAAGGGCCCTACTAGTTCTCTCCCCATGATTCCGGCCCAAAACATGACTCTGCCACCTACTTGCTGATGTTGCAGCCTTATTGGGACATGGTGGCCATCCGTCAACTCCATCCATCTGGATCATCCAGGGTTGCACTGGACTCATCAGTAAACAAGACTGTTTGAAAACTAGTCTTCATGTATTTCTGGGCCCACTGCAACCGTTTATGTTTGTAAGCATTGGTTAGGGGTGGCCAAATAGTAGGTTTATGCACAACTGCAAGCCTCTGGAGGATCCTACACCTTGAGGCAGGGATGCCGAAAGGAATCCCTGGGACACAACTCCACATTTAGGGCCTCCCGCTAAAAAGTATGACAAACAAAATTTGGGCCCCCCTCAGGTCTGGGCCCGGGACAACATTTCCAGTTGTCCCCCTCTGTCAGCATCCCTGCCTTGAGGTTTGCGGGACTCCAGAGGCACCAGTAGCTTCAAATACCTGTTTTCTGCTTTGTAATGGCATTGTAGCAGCTGCTCTCTTAATCCGATAAATTTGTCTGGCAGTAACCTTCCTCATTAAGGCTTTATCTGCATGAAGCTGTCTGTGCTCTGAATAAGCCACAAATCTCTTAACAGTACATTGATAATGCTTAAGTTTTCGTGAAATATCTAACATTTTTAAACCTTGTCCAAGGTATTGTATTATTTGACACTTTTCCGTAGCAGAGAGATCCTTTTTCAATCCCATATTGCTTAAAACCTAGTTTTCCTTTAATTGGGCACACCTGGCAAACTAATTATCACAGGTGTCTGAGATTGATTACATGATCTAAAGAGACCGGAGACACAATACCATCCATGAGTTTGATTGAATAACAAAATATTTATTGTTTATATAATTCCAATTTGCATACTAATTTGGAATGTGGTTTAGTGCAGCTTTAAGTTTAAACTTGAGAAGTTGAATAGCCTCCCTTTCATCTGTGTGTGCGTCTGTGTGTATGCTCTTTTTAAACAAGAGTGCAATCATAAATGTAGACTCAACGAGCACCCCCCACCTGTGTTTTTACTGACATCAGAATCATCCAATGAGCACTTAGCATTCCATGCCATCATCCAAAAACGATTTGAAATGTTGACTCATTGGACCACAAATCATGACTCCACTGTGCTATTGTCAATCTCAGATGAGACCGAGCCCAGAGAAGTTGGACAGTGTTGATTGTATTTCTTGTGCTTTGCATAGGAAAGCCTTAACTTGCATCTGTGGATCCAGTGTCGAATGATGTTGACTGACAAATGTTTACTAAACTATAGCCCATGTCAGGATATCCATTAGAGATTCATGACAATTTTCCAGACAGTGATGTCTGAGGGATTGGAGATCACTCGCATTCAGTAGTGGTTTTTGGCCTTGCCCTTTACGCAAAAAGGTATTTTAAATGTATCTTTTGTTTCCAGATTTTCCTCCCCTCCCAATTCCCTCTAATCCTGCCTTGTTGGCAGCTCCGCAACTCCTCTACAGATATGTGGGATGACAAGGGGCGCACACATGGTTTATCCAACCACATGTCGCCCAAACCGCTGATTATTTTCTTTCTGTTCACCCAGCACGGAAGCCTTTAGTCAGATCATGCACGGTATGATTACGTTCACCAACTATTCTTCTGCAATTCTTCCGCAAAATACAGATTTATCTAACCCAAATTCCAGGCAGCGCTATGCCAATTTTGCACTGCCTAGTGCAGGAGACCCGGGAAAAGTCAGAGAACCCATGGTCAGGCTCGAACTCATGACCATCTCGGCGTAGACTGTCCTGCAATGCAGTGACTTAGCCACGTACAAGGCGTTTTATGGAGGCTCCTTACAGACTATGATTACACGATTGCCTCGCCTGTTTCACATCACCTTCTTATTTTCAACTTGTCACATCGCTATTTTGCCTAAATTGCCGCTGCCCCAACTTTTTGGCCACGTGTTGCATGCATCAATTTCAAAATAAAAGTTTACCAAAAAAAACTACCTATGCAGTTGATTAGGTAAAACCAACAGGTTACCACCAGAAGTCCTCGACATAACCTTCTGTCTTTTTCTCTCTCTCTCCCCCCAGCAGACTTATGTGTCCTCCGGCCAACAGATGGCACCCCCCAGTCCCAACAGCAACGGCAATGTCGGGGGAGGGGAACAGCTGAGTAAAACAAACCTGTACATACGTGGTCTTCACCCTGGGACCACAGACCAGGACTTGGTCAAGCTCTGCCAGCCGTGAGTCATCTCCTGCTACTTGTCTACTTCAGGATGCCCATCTATCAGAGAATAGTCACGTATTAATCTTTTAAAACAGAGACTAAAAACCTCTTCTGTTGAACCCCAGTAATCATACAATTTTGTTATTGGCCTGATCCAGCCCACCTGAACCAAGCAGTCAAGGTCTTAATTATAAGGCAAGTTGCTTCAAGTGTGCTAACTCGGGAATACATCTAATGCATTGAACAGCTGGGGGCCCCAGCTGAGGATTGACAATTACTGCTTCAAAAAACGATGAACATTTGTCTTCTGCTAACCACTTACAAACTGACACTATTTAAGGACCAGGGTGAAATCACTGATATAATATCACTTTAATAAATTCTTCCTGAGCTGATCATAGAACTAAGCCCACAGGTGTCTTTAACAGGTGCTTTTTCCCCACAATGGGCTACAGTTATTTCTGTACTGTCAGGCTACCTCCATAGACGCCTACCATCACAACTCAACTGGTTGACTTTGGTGCACCCTCAGTACTGCCATGATGCATTAACTGTAAACTGACCAAGGGCATCCATTGTTTCAGGTACAATTACACACTACAGCAGGGCCGGTGTCAGTCTGATCTGATTTGACTGACACACAGACTTCCGTCACATACACATATTTTAAATGCTAATGCGCTTCACGTTGCGCTCCATAGTTACTGATGCTATGACAGACTCCAGGATAAAGGAGACCGATCAGGCATGGTTCTGAGACGTCTAATGCTGGTAATATGACACTAATGACTTTAAAATAGTTTCTCCGAAATAGAAACACTGATTGTAAATAGTTCTATTCCTTTTTTACTGTACTATAAAACATACACATTAATTAAGTTAAATTATAGTCGAAATTATTTGCAATTAATTTAGCAGAACATATTTTTGCGTCTCGCATTTGAATCGTATTGCGCTAGCTTCAAACGTTACACCTTGCCCGATCTGTCTGCCTCTTTCTTCCATGAACGACATGCATTGGTCGCCTGTGGAGCGAAGCAGCGAATCAGCATTTAGAACGTGTGTCTGTAACGCTGTTTGTAGGGATGGAAGTCTGTCAAATCGGGTAGGCAGTCAGATCAGGCTCAAAACTATATTATGCCGGCAACACAAACTAAAATTGTTCTTTAAAAAATAATAGCACTCCTAATTCGTTACAATAATCATGGTTCATTAATTGCATAGATTGGTAGTGTGTCCATGTTCATGTGTTGCTACAATTTGTTTAATGTTGGATAAATCAGACTCTAGTGAATGTTTTTCAAATGTTATCATGTTTTCACATGAGACATTGACAATATATTCAATCAAATTCTGTGTATAGCTTAATTGTTACTGCTTTTAATGAAAATATGTTATTGAAAAGTTTTTTGCAATCACATATTCTTACTGTTTCTTTACACACAATACAATGAATTTGGTTACAAATCACTAGCTTTGTCATGAATTCACAGTGATTATTGCTATGGATTAAAATGAGCGCTATTATTCTGAAAAGTAGAATCAGAGTTTGTGTTGCCGGCCTTAATATAGTGTTGCCAGGTGAACAGTGCTTGCCCCCAGCTAGAACCGGCCCTGCACTACAGACTCTCAATAGAAGTGCTGAAAATGAAATGCTTGTGTCGTCAGCAGTGCTAAAGTTAAGGCGGTGTTGTTTACCCTTGGCACAGCTGGAAGGGCATAAATGTTGCCTTCATAACAAGCTGTTCTTCATAATTATGAAATAAAAGGAATGTGATCAAGTGGGTGTTTCAGAGAATGTATTCCAACCCACAGGGAACAACGGTTCCCCTAGTAACTTTAACAGTTAAAAAATAGACCATATTGGAATGTGGGTGTGAATCATTTCTTAGTACATAATGTTTAAATAGAGAGTCTAGTGTATCAAGGAAAAGCAGGGGACTATACACAGATAGATATAGAGAGGGGAAGAGGAGAGGGAAAAGAGGATAGAACAATCTAGAAGGCAGTTAGCAAGAGAAGGGGCCAGGACAGGGAGAGCCTCCTAACATCTGTCCTGATGTAACCTCGCCACACTGGACAGGCTCTGCAGGAGAACACCAGCAACTACCAGCAAGCACCCTTGACAAGAATAAAACACGCACACACACACACACACACAATCGTGTATAGCTAACCTCGCGGGGACCAGAAAACATAAAAATCTACATTACCTAACCTTAACCCTAACCTTAGGAACTGGACAAAAGTTCCTAAAATTGGCATTTTTGTCAATTATTACTATCCTTGTGAAGACCTCTGGTCCTAATATGATCTGTTAAACCAAAACACACAGACATACGCACACGCACACCTACAGCCTTGTATTTCATTTATAGTGAAGGGCTTTGTGGAAACAACAGTGGTTTTATGTTAGAATTACTATTTCATTTTACATTAACTGTAACCCCAAAATCTCGAAACATAATCCTTAAGTAAATCCTAACTTCTAAACATGAACTCTAACGCCTAAAACATAAATTTAAATTCAAAACCTAAACCCTAAAAAACAAAAAATAGCTTTTCTAGCCATTCTGTTTTTTATATTTTATTTGCTACATGTGAGGATGTTTGAGAAATGCTGGTGCTCACTAGTACTATCAAAATGCAAAATGTTAATAGAGACATTATTGTCCATAGCTCCTAACCCTAAAAGTAAGATTTACACTAACTACAACCTTTACACTAATGAAGTCCTCGAAAATCAAACTTTTATGCCTAGAGTGTCCTAAAATGCTTATTTTTTGCAATTTATATTTCCCAATCAGAACGGCCTATGTTGACATTGTGTGGCAAGTGTGTTCACGTTTGACTGCATATGAGAAACATGGATAAGTCAAAAGAATGGTCCAAAAATAGAGATCATCAAGAGATCATCGCCCTTCACAAACAAGGAACAGGATACAAAAAGTAGTGAAGGCACTGAATGTTCACAGAGACACAGTTTGAAGCATAGTTCACAAAGTTCAAAGTTAAGGGAATGGTGGTTACACTACCTGGACGGGGCAGAAAAAGGAAGCTATCAATGGCTGCATCCAGATTTCTGAGACAGCAGGTTGTGACTGCAAAAGTCCTGCAGCAAGCATTTTTGGCTAACATTGGCTATCTAAGCTCAAGTTTCTCATTGCAGAGCAGAAGGTAAAGACCTTCCTGCTGTTACCAGTTTTTTGCTCTCTACTGTCCAGAATAAAGATCACAGAATATGTTTTGTTTTTGAGTATAGAAAGTATGCAAACCATTTCAGAAGTAAGCAAAGGTTTTTGATTTTGCACTTTTTAAATACGAAATTCTATTCTCGTTAATTCTAAACAAAGTTCAAAACTTAAATTTAAACCCCAAGCCTAAACATGTTTAATTTGTAAGGTGAGGACCAGCCAAAGATCCAGAAACCTGAAACAATACCACGTTTTGGTAAAATGGCTGAATTTGGCCTTTAAGGATAATAAGGAATATTGTACATTTAACTGTCAGGTTGACATCTGCATAGAATTGCCAATTACCATTCAGCTAGACTGGCGATGACTGTGCTCTAGTGATAAATTAACAATCAGTAAAGATTGGTGCATTATGAACCACAGCCAAGAGCATCGAGGGCAAAAATAATGGACACACACACAATGTAGTATCAATCAATCAAACGTCTTTTAGAAAAACCTTTTACATCAGCAGTTGCCCATGGAGCTGAAACCTGCAAAGAGCCAGCTGTAAGATGCTAAAGGTCAAGGTCATTTTATTTGTATAGCGCATTTACAACAGCCACTAGGCTGACCAAAGTGCTTCACAGAAAAGTAATACATCTAAAAAGAAGGTAATAAAAAATACCTATATCACAACACACAGTAACACAAGTATGAAAGCAGTATCAAACGTAGGCTAAAAATAAAAGGTTAGGTAAAGGTAGAGAACAGGTGGGATTCTAATAAAGACTTTAAGACAGACAAGGTAGGGGCCGTTCTAATCTGTAGGGGCATGGAGTTCCAGAGTCGCGGGGCTGCTATCGCAAAAGCACCCTCACCTCTATGCTTGAGTCTAACACGAGGGACTACCAGCAAAGCCTGATCAAGAGATCTTAGGCTTCGGGACGGGGTGTAAGGATGGACAAGCCAGAGAGAAAGACCGGGGCTAGGTTATGTGGAGATTTAAAAACAAGGAGTAAAATTTTTAACTCTTATCTGAGGAATTGGCAGCCAGTAAAGCACAGTGGCTATGAAAAGGTATTGATGGGGTGGGAAGGTTCACATGACTCATGTGAGTCACCAGGAGGGAACACAGGCTCCATAGTGAAACAAAGGACCTATTCACTTGTCGTGACAACAATTTGATTTTAATTACATTTACATCCTATGTAAATACACTAAATTCATTTTGTATTGATACTTAAAGGTGAATTCCAGGCAATTTCAACACATCGCTGTGTTGTTAGGATATTTGGAGTGCTGTCAGTAGCGAGACAAACTCAAAAACAATCTGTGTTGCCTACTACACCATGTTATCATCCTGCTCCAGTTTACACCTGTTACGCTGAAATGGGGCAGTTATAAAATGTGCTTTTAGCCACAAAAACATGTTCGGAATGTAATTACAAGTGCATAACCATGTGCAGTGAGTCCTTCAGATTGAATACAGCGAATCTGACTGCAGTAGATTTGAAAGAAATGTAAATAAGTTGTGATAAATGAGCCAGTGCACATACCTCTGTTTTTTCCAGTGAAGTCCACACTAGTGACGATCGTCAAACTCATACAATCCAATATTCCAAAACGTATTCTGTCTACAAAAAACTATTTGCCGTGACTATGTCCATAGGTCGCAAGGGAGTTTGCACATCAAGCGGAAGTGCAACCAGCCACAACTGTAAAATCTCCTGTTTGCCGAGGGGTAGACGGTGAAAGCACAAATATCTCTTCATGTGGTTTTTGAAATCGCCCGGAATTCTCCTTTAAGCAATGAGAAAGTATTGTGGTGACAAAGATCAGCAATATGTTGAAAACCTGTGTGAGCATATTCTTGCCCTGTCCAGGTTTGACCATTAACACATTGCTAGACAGTTGGCTTCCTTGCTTGTTAAGTTCATTATATTTTCATCTTTTCCATAAACAGAAGTTTGATCTCAGAAGAACAACAAGTTACAAAAACAGACACATTTGACAATCAAAAGAATATCCAAAATACCTGCATTTTCATTGTTAACCAAATAAAAGCCAGTCATCCTATATTTAACAGCACAAGATATACTGTATTATAAATATTAGTTATTTGTCACATCATATGAAAAACATATTTGTCATAAAAAATGTTATTGGACAAAGACCCAAATGAAATCATGAACCAGAGCTGCAGTGATTTGTGGACCGATGGCAGGCTGTGTTTCATTTTGAAGCTTGTCATTCATGGAAAGTACCATTTACAGTAGCTAATGATGTAACTGAGCCAGCCAGTCAAATTAAACTAAAGGGAATAAGGTTGGGAATAACCAGTGCATGACAAATTACTCCCTTTTCTGCCATAGAGGGTTCTTAGATCCTCGTCAAATAAGGTATGTGTTTCATGCAAATATCCCTAGGCTGGGGCTTTGTGTGTTGTGATGAGCTAAGTTGCTGATTTGCAGGACAACTACATTAAGGTGGTCAGGGGTTCAGTCCTGGTCACGACACTTCCGACTATGCCCGGAGCCCCAGCATGGGGTAGCAAAAATGGGATTAGCTCTGCCCAGGATAAGGGAGTAAAAAATTTGGACTAGTGTACCTTACCATGTTGCATTCGATTGACTCCTCTATGTGTGAAGATAAGGCACCTGTGAGTTCAATCGTGGAAATATTAATGGAACACGCAATCAACACAGTATAACACCAGTCAGTTAGACTTTAGAGATATCAATCTGTCCAGTTAGGAAGTAAAAGTGATTGAGAATCAATGTCACCTGGTTTTGTGCAAATGAAAGTGATGACAGGAGCATTGGAGAGGCAACAGCAAGACAACCCCAAAAAAGGGAATGGTCTTGCAGGTGGTGGCCACAGACAATTGCTCTCTCCTTATCCTTCCTGATTGAGTATCTCAAGGATACTGCAGTTTTGCTAGTATCCTTGTCACAACTGGTAGCATGAGGGGGTACCTGCAGCTCATTTAGTTTGCACAGGTAGTCCAGCTATTCCAGGATGACACATCCATACGTGCTGCCACAAGAAGGTTTGCTGTGTCTTCCAGTACAGTCTCAAGAGCATGGAGGAGATACCAGGAGACATGCTGATACACAAGGAGACCTGGACAGTGCCGTAGAAGGGCATCAACCCAGCAGCAGGACTGGTATCTGCTCCTTTGTGAGAAGAAGAATAGGAGGAGCACTGCCATAGCTCTAAAGAAATTGACCAGCGGGCTGCTGGTATGAATGTTTTGGACCAAACTGTCAGAAACTGACTCCATGAGGGTGGGATGAGGGCCCGACGTCGTCTAGTAATACCTGTGCTCACAGCCCAGTCCTTTGCAGCTCGATTGGCATTTGCCAGAGAACACCAGAATTGGCAGGTCTGCTATTGGCGCCCTGTCCTCTTCACAGATGAGAGCAGGTTCATAGTGAGGACACAAGAGTCTGGAGATGCCGTGGTGAACACTATGCTGCCTGCAACATCATGCAGCACAACCGGTTTGGCGGTAGATCAGTGATGGTCTGGGGAGGCATACCCTTGGAGGGTTGCACAGACCTCCATGTGCTAGCCAACAGTACCCTGACTGCTGCTAGGTACCGGGATGAAATCTTCAGACCCATCGTCAGACCTTATGCTGGTGCAGTGGGCCCTGGGTACAGTGGGCCCTGCACCAAGGTTACCCAAACAAGTGGGTAACCTTGGTGCAGGACAATGCCCAGCTTCATGTGACAAGAATGTGTAAGCAATTCCCTGATGATTATGTCATTGATGCCATTGACTGGCCCTCATGATCCCCAGACCTGAATCCACTTGTGAACCTCTGGGGCGTTATATATCGGTGCATCCGATGGTGCCACAGACTGTTCAGGAGCTCACTGTTGCCCTGATCCAGGTCTGGGAGGAGATCCCCCAGGACACCATCCACCATCTCATCAGGAGCATGCCCAGACATTGAGAGTGCATACAGGCACATGGGGGCCATACATACTACTGAGTTTTGTTGTACAATATGAGTTGCTGTGATGAAATTCACACAAGTTGGAACAGACTGTGATTTCAATAGTTTACTTTGATTTTCAGTGTTAAGACAGCCCTCAATTGGTTGATGGTTCAGCCCTCAATTGGTTGATGGTTCTGGTTTCCATTGACCATTTACTATTTTTCTCAATGAATTACAGAATGTACAGGAAAGATTTTGATCTTAAATAAGTTTTGGATATTTAAACCCGATGTGTGATTTGAGTGTTCCCTTAATTTATTTGAGAAGTGTATGATTGGTTGTGTAATCTTTTCTCGCATTTACTGATTAACAACTTCCGCGTTAAACAAGCAGTGTGATAAAAATTGGATGGCTTTGCGATGTGCTTGGTGGAAGCACCCTTGACTATCCAACACCTATTAAGGAAATGTTGACAAGGAGAAAACGGGGTATTTTATTTAGTGATCTGAATCGGTTGACAAACGTCACCTCACCATGTCCAGATGAGATTGACTTGATTATGAGAACTAGTGAAATACAGACCTTATTTGAAGTGGTGTAATAAGGAAGTTGTAGGCAGGGGACAGATGCAGGGAAACAGAAACTATTGCATTTACTGTCATTTCAGATTCAACACACTCAGGGTATGTTACCTTTTAAATGTAATCCGATTACAGTAATCAGATTACAAAAAACAGTTATTGTAACTGTAATGGATTACATTTTAAAAGTAACCTACCCAAACCTGAACACACTTGTACAACAGGCAGACTGCAGAGTCCAAACGTAAAGCAAAAGTAAATGTAGGCGAATGCCTAGAGGAAACAGCCAGTGTACAATTATAATCCTAGCTAATAAAAATAGGAAGCTGACTGCAAAATGACAGAGACAAGTCACACACACTCGGGCAGGGCAACAGGAAACCGGTGACGTCGACCGCTGGAGCCACAACAAACCAGAAGGGGAAGCCACAGCACAGGGAGGTGTTACAGTGGATCTTAAAATCTCTGATAGAAAAAAATACTAATAGTTGAGTAGCTCAAAAAGACGCAAAATCTTGCTGACCGAAAGGCAGACTACGGTAGTTGATCATTTTGGAGGTTTATGATTACAACATGATAAAGAAATTTGTTTGTGTCATTAAAAAATCTCTCTTTAGTTAAAGATGCCTTCCACTATCTTAGACGATATTTCTGCCTATTTTCTTATTTTTCTGAAGTGTCTAGGTTCATATTATCTCTCTTGTTCTACCGGGTCTAGAAGTTGTGCCTGCCCTGCAAACTCATTAGAGGTTTCTGTACAACTCTGGTATGATTGACAGATCTGTCAAAATTACGTCCTCCACTTTAGTAAATCAGATGTTACATATTTGTTGGGGATTCCCTGCCTGACCCTTGGTAAGGGAATGCCAGCAATAACTGTGAGAAACACTGTCAGGTTTTAAGCAAACTACGATTGTAAGACGATGATTCTATTTAGATTGTACATATAATATAAACAATATACTACACATCCGGACTAAAATGCGAGGCCTAAATAGTTTTGCAATTACAAAAGTCGCGGACTGTAGCTTTAGTATCTTTACTACTTATCAACAACAGGAAGAGTCCATGACCTTCAACATCACTCGTGACAAAATCTCAAAATCTTCACTAGTACTATAAAATAATGTTTATCTGATCCAAATCTTTCAAAAGGTCTTGTTTATTTAAATAAATCTTACTGTAAAACAATCAAAAATGCGAAGTTGTCAGATACATTGAAACCGAATGAAACAGACAATTTGGGTTTCACTTGTAAATGTATGCTAGATAATGAACATTGATTAAAAAGGAAAGGAAAACAACATTATATGACCCAAAGGTTGTGGACAATCCTACTAATGGCAGTGGAGGGATACTGGTCTGGGGCTGTTTTTCAGGGTATGGGCTAGGCCCCTTAGGTCCAATGAATGGTCATCTTAATGCTACAGGATAAAATTACATTTTAGACAGTTGCGTGATTTCAATTTTGTGGTAACAGTTTGGGGAAGGCCCTATCTTGTTCCAGCATGACTGTGCCCCTGTGCACAAAGCAGGTTTGGTTAGATGAGTTTTGTTTGGAGGATCTCAAGTGGCCTGCACAGAGCCCTAACCTCAACCCCACTGGACACATTTGGGATGAATTGGAACTGTGATTGTGAGCCTGAATGTTTATGGCATTTCTTTTTGACCCAGACCCCAGTGTGTGAGCCAGGTGCAACATTTCAAACCCACTGTGAAGTTGGCTCACAACAACATTGAGGTAATCAAGCAATAGACATCATGTGTAGTAAAGCATTGGATTATAGATGGACACCCAAAATGGCTTTACTTGGAACCCTCCTTTATTTTAAGATTTAAAAAAACATAATTCAAATAATTTCATATTAGACATATTTCATATTGTTTGTGTTAAACAAATTAACCTCATTTCACTGGACACGGTAAACCATTATTTTGAGCGAAATTGCGCAAGCTCGAAATTAACCGGTTCCCAATGGGAGTCACTGGGAAGCTTGTTAGCGGAGGATGCATCGGTGCACACTCACTGGAAGTGAGTATCGGAGGGTCTAATTAGCACCTAAACCCTTGGTCATTTTTGCTCTCTCAGCTTTAGGACACTTGTGCAAATGGCAGAGACATTTTCATCTTTAATGTTCACAAATTTAGACACCATAAGCATCCTGCCTACACACTCCCTCATACAGCCTTTGTACTCACACAAACACACATACACACACACACACACACACACACACACACACACACACACACACACACACACACACACACACACACACACACACAAACACACACACACACACACACACACACACACACA
>JACXGM010006778.1:6097-32153 GCA_016801145.1 Umbra pygmaea | reverse complement strand
GTCGGATGCAGGGGCTTTGCAGCCCAATCCCTGTTCAGAGCCTTCAGTCTGTTAGGCATCGATGGAGTGAGGAGGAGAAGAGCCATCCACAATACCACCGAAGTGGCAGAGAAAGCCTCAAGATGGCTATGGCTCAAAAGAGGAGATCCATGGGGGCAAAGTAGCTAGATTCGCCAACTGGACACAAGCTGGGGTCTGATCAGCCTCAGCTGGGTCACCTGGATGAGGGTGTATGATGTTGAAAGACCCGAAACACCCAATGATTCTAGGAACATCACTGAAGATGTGTCCAGCAGCATCAGTAGATGTATTTGTACAGCTCAGTACTAGTATCTGCATCGCTCATATCGTTCTTTTTGGCGCAAGCGCATTACTTCTATGATCCAGTATACTGCTCGGTACTGGTACATGAGTCGTTCATATCGTTCTTTTTGGTGCAGGCGCATTACTTCTATGATTCAGTATACTGCTCGGTACTAGTATGTCGTACTAGTACATTGCCCGGTACTGGTACATGAGTCGTTCATTTCGTTCGTTTTCGCACAGGCGCACAACTTCTATGATCCAGTATACTGCTTGGTAGCTACTAGTACCTGGATCGTTCATATCATTCATTTTGGGGCAGTAACATTACTCTATTATTCAATACGATGTAGTTATTGGATTTGCACATGTTTGCTCATCACTGTAGACTGACTTAACTAGTCCGAACAAATTAATAATTTGACAAATGCACCTTTATCATAGCTTACATATGGATTTGTTGATCCTATTACAGGATTATGTACAAAATAAATATTTTAATAATAATAATAATAACCTTTATTTATATAGCACCTTTCATACAAAGTATGCAGCTCAAAGTGCTTTACATCAATTTAAGATTCATGTTAATTGTTATTCTTACGAAGTCATATGACGCTGGGTATTTAAAATAATGGGTTTACTACACACCTATGTATCCGTATTACTGCTTGGCCACTGAACGTCTTTGTTATAATGAATTGATTATACGGTAGGCTGTTACATTTTGCCTATGCGCACTGCCTCAAATGAACAAATGTTTGAATAATATAAAGTTCAGGTTGCGGGATGGAAGTGAACAACACACTTGACAGTGATACACTTATTTTATTGCCTCAAATGTAAAACTTTCTACCAGACGTCTTATGAGATTAGTTCATTATCTTAAATGTTTTTGGATTTGCGCAGGTGCATTACTTCTATGATCCATTATATGGTTAATTAATTTCGTTATTTCCTTCTTTTTTGTGGTGAAGGCTTATTTATTTCTATGATCCAGTATATACGGTACGGATATATACGGTACTGGCTCTTGCGCAAATGAACGATACGAATCAAAATGATTCGTTCATTTGAATGAACGAGATTCAAAGATACGAGTCAGTAAAAATAATCGAACTTCCCATCACTACAAGTGAAGTGATACCATTTGCCATGCAATGGGGGAGGAGTTTGGGGGATCACCTGGTCGAGCAGTTTAAATTACAGTGTTGTTAGTAAAACAGATGAGATTTTCTTTAACGACTCTCCTGCCCCACGTCAGTGCGTGCCATAGTAAATGTGTTGAATAAATGTTGTAATAGACTGAACCGTATAAGATATGCTTAGTTCTATATCGTGGAGCTCCGCCCCATAGGGGGAGCTCTAGCTCCTAGTGGTAGTGGTTTATCCCTCCTGCGCAGCAGGTTGCATCTGAAAAAGTTTGTATATACGTCACTTCCTGCCAGTGACCGCGCCAGCTATATAAGGGGTCCACCCCGCCATGACATTCTCCCTTTTTCTTCAGCCGTATCCGGTTCAAAGCTGCATCACCAACGACGACGTTAGTTTGTGTATCCCGGATCTACACTCCGTCGAATTGTTCATCATCATGTCTTTCCCAGTCGGCGTTTTCGACAGAGCATGTCATTGCCACCGTCTCACCGAGGACCGTGAGACCCACGGTTTCTGCATGGCCTGCCTGGGGGTCGAACACGCGAAGGCCGTGTTGCTCCCTAACCCGACATGCTCAGTGTGTGCCGCCATGCCTCCTAAACTTCGTGCTAGGAGGGAGGCCTTCTTCACCGAGCCCGCTCCTGTGGAGGAGCCTGGTGAGGCTTTGGCCTCGACTAGTGAGGAGCCTGCGCCATGTGCCCTAGTGGCCCCTATGGAGCTATCCCCGAGCGCGAGCGCGCAGTCGGCCCTGTTGGCCCCGGTGGGACCACGTGCTAGGGCCGACTCCTCTCCCTCTTCCTCTGGCGAGGAAGAGGAGGATGACTCCTCCGAATCTGAGGAGGGCGAGACGGGAACGGCGCCGGTGGCGTCTGAACCCGTTCTGCCTTCTCTCCGCCGGGATCTACCCAGCATCATGCGTACTGCCCCTGACAGACTCGGCATCCCCTACCCTCCGGCTGCCAAGGAGGAGACGAAGAGGTTTTGGCAGACTGGCATTTATGTTCTACCGTCTTCCTCCAAGGAACCGCCCCCACCTTCTATCGTGGGCCTAGCTGACTATCTGGAAGGTTCCTGGTCGGCCCCATTCCAGATCTCTCCTCCTGTGAAGGGCTACCTGCCTTTCACTGACGTCGCTGGAAGGGGTGAGATAGTCCGTTGTGGCATTCCCCGCCTCGACCAGTCACTGGCCGCTCACCTGGCTAGCGGCTCGGCGGCCTGGTCCAACACTCGTTTTCACCGAGGCGAAGGACAAGACCTCTGCCGCTCTGGCTGAAAAATGTTTTGTGCTGAGCGCACAATCCGGCGGGGCGGCCTCTAATATCGCCATGCTGTCTTCGGCCCTGGCTTCTCTTACCCTCGGGCGGACCTCGTTCACCCCAAGTGAGATCCAGGAGGTCGGGAAGGCTTCAGCCGTCATCTTACAGATGGCCCAGGCTGTCGCCATTTGTTCCGGCCGCGTTATGGCCACCTCGGTGGTGTCTCACCGTCATCTTTGGCTGTCGGCGACGGCACTGAGGGAGCCTCAGAAACTCCCTCTGCTGAACGCACCCATCGAACATGGGTCCCTCTTTGGAAAGTCTGTGGCGGAGGCTACGATGAGAGCTGCGAGGGAAGAGGAGGACAGGAAATTGCTCCAGAAATCCTTCCCTGTCCATCGCAAAGCTAGACCCTCTGCTTCCCCTAAAAGAGCTGCTCCTTCCAGGCCTCAGCAGGAGAAACGCCACAGGTCCTCCACTAAACCCAGAGAAGGGACGTCTCGTCGCCGGGACATGCCCACACCCTCTGTACACGAGCCCGCGCAGCCCGTGCCTGTACCTCCATTTCAGCGCCCTGGCGCGCAACAACGTCATCGCCAGGCGCCCTGGAATACCTCCATGCTCCCGCTGAACAAGAGGAGGAAGCAATGACATTTTGGGGAGGGGTACCCTAACCCGGACCTCTCCAACCCCGTTCTGGGTGGAGACGGAGCAAAATTCAATAAACATCTTGGAATTTATCCTTCGTCTCCTATGCCTCCTTCCACTTGTTTTGCAACGGCAGCCCTCGGCTACGCTGTTTCTCAAAATGTGGCTAGGCTACCTCAATCCCATGCTTTAGCTAACTCTGATCCTGCTCGCTCTCCCCCAGGAGGGTTACAGCAGCATCTCGGTGCTCCCTCTTGTAATCAGTTTACTTCGGGCACCTTTTTGCATGGGTTTGAGGAAGCCTCTCTTTCTCACTGTGATAACCTCTCCCTTCGATGTGACCTGTCGGTCGGTAAGGTTGTTCGTGGTGCTGCCTCAGATAAGTCTCTCTCTCCGAGTGTTGGCTCCTCTCTTGTGGGGGTAGGATCAACGTCCGGCGAGCGTCCCCTCGCTCCTCACGTTTATCCTCCCCCACAGAATTCTGGCGTTCCCAATAAAATGACGTGGAGCTCGTGTCGAGTTTCCGTCATTAATAAGGGACCTAAGACGCAGTTGCTTCCTCCATCGAAAGTAGCAGCGTCGTCACGCCCCAATGTGTTTTCCCACTCGCGTTATTTCTCTGAGCCACCTGCGCATCCCTCTTCCCCATCGGTGTCTGGTACGTGCCTATCTGGCTACACCGACTTTAGCTCTTCAGGTTGCCATCGCACGCCTACGTTCATAGCAACAGATCAGGGGACCGCAGCCCACCGGCC
The DNA here is from genome assembly GCA_016801145.1 of Umbra pygmaea. NCBI lineage: Eukaryota > Metazoa > Chordata > Actinopteri > Esociformes > Umbridae > Umbra > Umbra pygmaea. The sequence goes on along the minus strand of JACXGM010006778.1, from coordinate 28,036 downwards.
CTTTGGTTACGGGCCCCCCTTGGGCTCTTCCACCTGAGTCCGGATTGGTCAGAGCGGCGGTCGGGGCCTGTCTAGTATTCCAACAGTTCCTCTGTTCGATCTCCCAATCGGTGGTCCAACCACTGTCCCTACATTACGGGGAGTGGCAGGCGAGATGCCTTATCCCGAAATGGTTAAGACTATCTCTACAGAAGGGTCATCACCTTCAATTTCGCTGCGCTCCCCCCGCCTTCCAGGGAATCAAAGTAACTCGTGTGACGTCACGGGACCAATTACTTTCCCTACAGACAGAGATCTCCCAACTACTGCAGAAAGCAGCGATTTCTCAGGTTGCCCACAGGGACGAAATGAACGGGTTCTATTCCCTCTATTTCCTAGTCCCAAAGAAATCTGGAGGGATGAGACCGATTCTGGATTTACGGATTCTGAACGAATCGATTCTCAAGAGAAAGTTTTGCATGTTGACGATCAGACATCTGTTGGAGTGCGTTCAACAGAACGATTTCTTTGCGAGTATAGACCTGAAGGACGCCTACTTTCATGTCGATATTGCACAAAAACATTGGCGTTTCCTTCGTTTCGCATTTCAGGGGAAATGTTACGAATACAGACGAATGCCCTTCGGCTACGCTCTGGCTCCGAGGATTTTCTCCAAAATTGTAGAGACAGCATTACTGCCCCTCCGAAGGAAGGGCATCAGAGTTCTGGCATATCTGGACGATTTATTGATATTAGCCAGTTCCGCAGAATTAGCCATGGCTCATGTTATGGAAACCATGGTTCATCTGTCCGCTCTGGGGTTCGCTCTGAATTTGGAAAAGAGCTCCCTGTGGCCCTCTCAGGTAGTGAGCTACCTGGGGCTCCGGCTAGACTCGGTGAGAATGCGGGCCTGTCTATCCCAGGACAGGGCTCGGTCTCTTATCCGGGAACTGGACAGATGCAAACCTCTCAAACAAGTGGCTATGAGACGCGTCATGACACTGTTGGGTCTGATGTCGGCCGCTCATGTGGTAGTGCCATTGTGTCTATTGCACATGCGCAGGATACAACGTTGGTTTGCGAAACTGGGGCTGGACCCGGTTCGAAACCGTCATCATCGTCTCTCCATCCCCGCATCACTGGGCAGAGACCTGTCGTTCTGGAGAGACACAGCCAGGCTGAGACTGGGGTCCCCTCTGGGCAGATCAACATCTCATTTGGCGGTGTACACGGACGCCTCCCTACTAGGGTGGGGAGGTACATGCCTGGGCAGAGCAATAGGGGGACTCTGGTCCCCTCACTCAGAACACATAAACCGTCTGGAGATCAGGGCGGTTCTGTTAGTTCTACGACATTTTGCGCCCTTACTCGCCGGCCAGGATGTACGAGTGTGGTCGGACAACCGCACGACGGTAGCGTACATAAACCGACAAGGGGGAGTGAAATCCCCTTCAATGCACAATCTGGCGGTCGAGTTGTGGGAATGGGCGTCGACCCATCTTCGATCGCTGGTGGCCTCTCACATTCCGGGGAAACTGAATGTGGGGGCGGACCTCATGTCGAGAGGAGGTCCAAGGATGGACGAATGGTCTCTTCATCCAGAGCTCATGGAATCGATTTGGCACAGATTCAGCAGAGCTCGGGTGGACCTGTTCGCTTCGAGAGAGAATGCCCAATGCCCACTGTGGTTCTCTCTGAGACCATCAGACGAACCTCCATTAGGAGTAGATGTGTTTGCGTGCCAGAAGTGGCCGGAGGGCCTCCTTTATGCCTTTCCTCCTCCCTGGTGCCTACCGCACTTGATTCAGAGAATACGGCAGGAGAAGGCACCAGTCATTTTGATTGCTCCGGAGAGACCAGGTGCTGCTTGGTTCCCGGAGATGGTGGGAATGCTTTGTGCCCCTCCGTGGCGGATTCCCCAGCGCGAGGACGCGCTGACTCAGGCTCAAGGAACTCTTTTTTCCCCGCCTGTTCTAACCCAACCCCTTTGGGTCTGGCCCCTGAACGGGAGAGGTTGAGTCGCGATGGGTTGCCGTTGAATGTGATTTGCACTATTCAAGGAGCACGCGCGGTCTCTACTACGAGGAGTTACACATACAGATGGAAACTCTTCGAGAACTGGTGTTTCTCACGTGACCTTACTCCTCAGTCCTGCGAGACTACGTCTGTGCTGTGTTTCCTACAGCACTTACTAGAGGAGGGTAAATCGCCTAACACTATAAAGGTGTATGCATCGGCTATTTCAGCCTGTCACGAAGGATGGGGAAATACTTCTGTTTTTTCCCATCCTCTGGTCACGCATTTCTTGAAAGGAGCGCGTCGCTTGCGACCCACGATTAGGCCCAACCTCCCTAAATGGGAGCTGTCCGTGGTCCTGGACACATTACAGAAACCCCCTTTTGAGCCTCTTGGATCGATCTCTTTGAGATTGTTGTCTATTAAGATGGCACTACTCCTTGCATTATCCTCTGCTAAGAGAGTGAGTGACTTATGCGCGCTCTCGGTTCATCCGAGTTGCTGCATTATTAATGGAGATTTAAGCAAGGCTGTATTGAGGCCCAACCCAGCCATTTTTCCCAAGGTAGTTAAAACTGCTTACAGGTCTAGAGTTCTGGAACTCAGCGCCTTTTCTCCCCCTCCCTTCCGGAGTGTGACGGAGAGGGATTTACACTGTCTGTGCCCGGTACGCGCACTGGATATGTACGTGGCCAAGACAGCACACATCAGGTCTTCTCAACAACTCTTTGTGTGCTATGGCTCGGCGAGGACTGGTAATGCCTTGTCCAAGGGCCGGCTGGCCCATTGGCTTTGTGAGGCCATCGAGCTGGCTTACGTTTCCTCTGGCCTGACTCCCCCGGAGGGAGTTAGAGCCCACTCCACGAGGGGTGTGGCAACCTCAGTTGCTGTTCTCGGTGGTGTGGGAGTGGAGGAGATCTGTGAAGCGGCCTCATGGTCCTCACCTTCTCCTTTCATCAGGTTTTACTTAATGGATGTTTCCTCCTCCACCTTTGGACACACCGTTTTCCGTTCGGTGGTCCCCGAGGTGGGGAAGAGTTAATCGACAGGGGATCCCTCTCGGATTCCTCAGTGTGGGTGTTATTCTTGCCTGTTTTACTCGGTGAGTCTCATCAGGTCAAGTAAAGTATTTTATTAGTCTTGGCTGTTTGGATTCCCCTTTTAGGTGTACTTCTTCTCAGCCCTTCCCTAGTGTTATTCTTGAACTTTTGGTTCTCTAGAGAGTAATCAGGGGGACATTGACTGCGCTGCGCCCTTAACCACTAGGAGCTAGAGCTCCCCCTATGGGGCGGAGCTCCACGATATAGAACGATAGTTACCAGAGTTATTGTAACTCCAGTTCTATGAGTGGAGCGGAGCCCCATAGGGATATTGCCTGATTACTCTTCCGGATAACGGCTTCCGTTCTTTCGGGAGAATGTCATGGCGGGGTGGACCCCTTATATAGCTGGCGCGGTCACTGGCAGGAAGTGACGTATATACAAACTTTTTCAGATGCAACCTGCTGCGCAGGAGGGATAAACCACTACCACTAGGAGCTAGAGCTCCCCCTATGGGGCTCCGCTCCACTCATAGAACTGGAGTTACAATAACTCTGGTAACTATCGATCGTAGATCATAGTTTAGAAGTGTAGATGTCATGTAATCCTTGGTATTGTATTGTATAATTCTGTGTCCGGTTAAAGCGTGTACTTCGATGCCCTTTATCTGGAATTAAATATTATTCTCTTTACTAAGTTCTGTCCGTCTGACTTTCTAAATCATTTCCCAGAACCTCTCCGGTGGAGACATTAATGGGAACATAAGCTATCTTGTTGTGGCCTGCTCTATGTTTCAGCCTTTATCACGCACTCAGTTCAAGCTAGGTAGCCTACACACTGTTTTCTGAGTATCGCGGTTAGCGATTAAGTTTTCCTGGGTCACTGTAGTATTTCTTCCGTAGCTGTTTACACACACGGATCAATGATGATTATGAGGTCGGATAGTTAGATAGTATAGACGTGTTTCCTATCAATCCTCTATACGCATTTATTAAGCATTTCTCCGTTCTCAACTCAGACTATTGCAACAGGGAAGAAAAGGAAATATATTAATCAGTAATGCTTTAACTTCATAAGTTCACATTAATTGTATCCTTTTACCCTCTACTACAAGAGTATGCATATATTATTATAGCATACAAAATAATAGGGTTGTATTGTATGCTTGTTTCAATAATGTGTGTGTGTAGGGCCCGGGGGAGACAAGCCAAGGCTCTGGGAAGAACTCGTTCCACACATCAATGCATATTGGCAGTCCTTTCAGTTTCGGTTTTCAATTCCATCAGGTGTTTTCATGTTCTCTCGATTGGATTAGAATAGGATTAAATCTCTTCTTTCAATTAGATCGAAATTTCGGATTGATTAAGGTGTTTACTGTGATTGAGTCGCCAATTCGATTACTAATGGATTATTTGGTTATAAAATATAACCTGTATACAGCTGCTCTGTCTGCCCAGCACCCAGCACTTCCGCCGGTCGCGTGTATGTGTGTGTCCATTCTGGATTTTGTCGGTCCCTTGTATAGTGGCTCTGAATTGTCAAAAAACCTCTCAAAAGGCTGGCTATGGATGCGAAAAACACAGAAAATTTAACCCGATATGAATTTTGTAATTACGGAGGAAAGTTTCGGAGGCAGTGTGCAAGCATGATTGACATAACATCAGGTTGTTTTTATTTTTTAACATGCGAAATTGTCGGATGCGAACTTCGAACTGTGTGCAAGAGCCTTAAGGGTGTAACATAAATTAGACTTAGATCCTCCTACGTCGTTCGGCACATGCCAGAAAAGTGTTGTTATAGTGATAATATGTCTACAGTATTATGATTGGACAGTTTATATGACACTATGAAATATATACATACATACATACATACATACATACATACATACATACATACATACATACATACATACATACATACATACATACATACATACATACATACATACATACATACATACATATATATATATACAGAGAGGTAAACAGTGTTAGTATATTAATACGATACAGTACATAGTACTTAGATAAAATAGTGCAGATGTAGCTTGTACAGTATTACAGCAAAGTATGAATTGTGCATAAGTAAATTACCCTTCAGAATTACTTCAAGTGATTCAATGAAATATGTAAATGTAAGTTTAAAATACAAGGCTAGATTAATACATTTTAGCAGGTAATTTTTAAGTTTAATACAGCCTGACTTCAGAGATCGGTTGTTGGGGTCTGTCTGCTGCAGCACTCAAAACAGCAGGCGACGAAACGGAGCATTCGATTTGACAATGCTTGAACATGTCCAAAAACCACTAAAGGTAACAGTTTTTCACAAGTAATGATGGTTATTTTGTACATTACAATGAAGTTAAGGGTGTACCTATACAAAAGGTAAAAAATATCAATTTTGACAAGGAACACATTTTCGATCTTTTTTGGCTTACAGCCAACAATGAGTGTGCACGACATCCGACGGGTTCGCGCATAATATTTTGATCGAACGGGTTGCAAAAATATGCATAGGCTATAATTAGAAAAGTGAGGACTGCGTTTATAACGTGATCTAACATACCGTAATATTTGGTGTTGGCCAGGGCCCCTTAGATGTCCTGTGCCCCTGGGCAAGTGACCAGTTGCCCTAATGGTTAATCTGGCCGTGGCTGTCACGCTGATCTTCTTTGTCGACAAGATGGGCCCGAGCCACTGGAACACTGCTCCCGCTTTCGCAATCCGACAAGCTATGTCGTGGTCAGCATTACCATGTTTCGTGAGGATACTGCCTAGGTAAGTGAACTTGTCCACCTCCTTGAGCTGTCATTGTCCCACCATCACAGGGTCGTTAGTTACTGCACATCCAATCCTCATGATCTTATTCTTGTTGCCACTAATCCAAAAGCCAACCTTTTGGTGGCCGCCATGAAATTCCAAATCCCTCTTGGTTCATAGCAATCTGCATCACAATTTCGGAAGATATCAACAAACCATTCAGGGATGCCGTATGATCTCGCTATGCTTCAGGATGTATCTCGATGGACGCTGTCACAGGCCTTGGTGAAATCTACCAAGTTGATGGAGAGTCTTGCTGGTGTTCCAAGCTCTGCTCGATGATTGTTCTTAAGACAAAGATCTTGGCCCGGTTCCCCAACACGTTCTTATCGCTAAGTAGTTCTTAACCTATTCCTTAACCTCTCTTAACCTTATGGCACGGTTCCCGAAACGTTCGTACGCTAAGTATATCTTCTGTAAGTCACACTTTCGTAAGGTTGGTCTGGACCATTCGTAAGCTCTCTCTTAGCGTTGTTTGAGCTTAAGCCGCTAGTCGCCTCCACTACAACAATGATTTTATGGACATTTTATAACTATAATAAAATATGTTCGCAATGGATAGAGGCCTATTTAGGAAATTGACTTTATTTGGTATCAGAACTAATATGTGGTAATTAGCCTAGGCTATTTCGTAATGTAATTAAATTGTTTAAATTGGCAACAATATTTGATAATTAAAGTCTGGCAAACAATTTGGCTCTAAACGGCGAAGATCTATAAATGGGTAAGCATGGTGGTGTCCAGTACGCGACCAACTATGGCAGCGATCCAACGTGTCCTTGTATTGAATCAAAGACGGCGCCGGCAGCGGAACCGTGTAGTCCATGTTAATAGTTTTATTCGGCAAAACTGACGTGGCTATATTTAAAAAATTTCGCCTCCCAAGACAAGTCATTATGGAGGTGCTGGACCTTCTCAGACCTGCGCTTGCCAGGCTAACGCGGCTGAATTTTGCTTTAAGCCCTGAAGTCCAGCTGCTTGCAGCGCTAAGGTTCTTTGCTACAGGGAGCTTCTTGGAGGTCGTGGGAGAGGGCTACGGCCTAAGCAAGACCTCGGTGTGGAGGTGCGTCCACAATGTCACCAACGCCCTTCTGCGCCATGCTGGGGATTACATCCGGCTGCCGGCAACACGACAGGAGGTCCAGGAGGTGCACCAGGGATGTCATGCCATTGCTGGCATCCCCAGAGTCTTGGGCCTGGTGGATGGCACACTCATCCCTATCGCCAATCCATCAGTAATTGGTCAGGCGTACCTATCGCAAAAGGGATACGCGGCCATAAACGTTCAGGTTATAGTGGACCATAGGGGTGTTATCTCCGACCTGGTGGCAGGGTGGCCAGGCAGCACCCACGACAGTTTTGTCTGGGCCAATTCTGCCGTGGGTGAACAAGTGGAGAGAGAGGGGTTTGGTCAGAGCCTGTTCCTCTGGGATAGTGGATACCCTCTGAGAACATATTTATTCACACCGCTGACCAACCCACAGACTCGGGCTGAAATAGCCTACAATGTTGCACACGTTCGCACACGCAACGTGGTCGAGTGTGCAATTGGAATCTGGAAGCTGCGCTTTCGGTGCCTGCACAAGTCGGCAGGAGGACTGCGCATGAAGCCTCACAGCTCTTGCACAGTTACGTTGGCAACGGCCATACTCCATAACATGGCTGTGCGAGGAGGCGCACGTATTCCGGAGGGGGAGGAGGTGGAAGCGGATGAGGAGGGTGAATGATTAGCGAGGGATACCCGGTTCATCAACCAGTCACAACATATCGTATGAACACATTACTGACAATTTGATAATTGAATTAATAAGTCTATATTTTACTGATAACTTCAACTATGCTAAAATAAATGTTACTGGAATAATTTGAGGAATGTTTCATTTACATATTACGTGTTGTCTTTCTTAACACCGTATTGCACCTCGTGTGACCTGAAAAATCGATTCCTGAGCAATCAATGACAACACATTCAGCACCTTCCCTTAGGACAGCGCCTATGTGACATCGCACTTAAGAGGCAGCGTGATAAGAAGCTTCCTAAGGGAGACTTCGGGGAACACACTTAAGAACATAAACAACTTTGGTAAGATATATCTTTTTGAGTCTTCTTAGCGGGCTAAGAGTGAACGTTATCGGGGAACCGGGCCCTGCTCAGTGCACGATCTGCCACTGCGGAAACCGGCTTGTTCTTTTCTGAGCTTCTGGTCCACAGCTTTTTGAAGTCTTCTGAGCAGGATGTTGCTGAATACCTTTGCCTGGGCCTGAGAGGAGTGTGATTCCTCACCAGTTGTTACATTCCGCTAGGTTGCCTTTCTTTGGGATCTTCGCGCTGACGACCAGCACGAGAAAAAGGGAAGTGCTGTGAATACTTTCCAGATGCACTGTAGACTGTTAATGAATGGAATGACTACCAGCTGTGAATGGCTGATATAGAAAGAAGAGGAACGATAAGATGATGATGAGGTAATCTAATATAATGTCCATGTGAAGGCAGAAATAATGAATAAGTGGGGAAATGAGCCACTGACTCAGAGTGTACTGACGGAGGTACACTGTGACAACAATACAGTGAGGGTGTGTGGGGATTACAAAAGTACAGTTAAGCAATCATCAGTGGAATAATATCTCATTTCCAGAATGGAAGATATGTGGCCGTCTTTGGCTGATGGAGAAAAACATAGCAAACAGGACATGAGTCATGCATATCAGCAGATAGTGTTAGATGAAGATTCACAGAAATATGTCACAATAAATACACCCAAAGTTCTGTTCACACCAGGATAACTTTTTTGAGGTCAGTTCAGCCCAGCTATTTCCAAAGTTCCATCCTACAGGGTACTCCGGGGGTGGCGGTGACGACCTCATCCTGATTGGGGAATATTACCAGGTACACACCCAAATGTTTGAGGCTGTGCTACTGCGTCTGGAGGATGCTGATTATGAGATGGGCTGTTTCTTTAAGAGCATATGATGGGAACGCTGATGTGCTTAGTCACCGATGTTCACGATGTGATGATGATGATGTACTGTACCCAGAGACCAACCCACAGATGACCTCATCACAGATCCAGAGCTGGACAGGTCTGAGGAGATTCTTCTAAGAGGTGTGCGAACAACAATGCTAAGGCTATATAAACCAGTTCCATATGATCATCGGGGCACTTTTTCCAACACGTCTTGAGTGCCTTGTTATGAGATGACCCTGTAATCATAACGAGAAGTACTTTATTTAACATTCTATATCAACCGCAATAATTTCTGCAATGAGGTAGTAGTGTTTGATTTACCTGATTGAAAATTGTCACGTCTTCACCTCCTCCCCACCTCCAGCGGTAGGAATCGCCAGTCTCCTAGGCCACAGGCCCGAACACACCTTCCCGGCCACCCCTGCACACCTGATCCTCACCTCCAGCCCTCTTTAGCCTGGGTTGCTCACCTGTTTGTTGTGCTGTATTGTCTCAATTATACGTGTGTATATTCTTGTGTTTATATCTGGAAATTGTTCACTTCTGCCTTATTTCATGAGTAAAGAACAATTATTCACTTGCATTTGGTTCCTGCTTTGTTCCTCCTCAGTGACACCTGAGTAATATTGGAAATGTTAATATTTACAATAATATGTACTGTGTTTCCTTTTGAAAGGGTGGGGTAATTTGTGAAAATAAAAGGTACGCCTTTTGGCTCGAAAATGCTAACATTAGTGGTTGCTGGCTGTTGCAATTTGAAAAAGCAATAGTACAATGAGTGCAGACTAAGGGAACAGATTGTTTCCTTGAATGTGTAAATAGGAAGGATGTTTGACATTGAGCTTGGTTCAGACCTAATTTTTCTTTTCAGAGAGTGGCGTCATATCATTAACTACAGTAATAGCATGTCAAGTCCAGTCCTCAGAACTGTATGAGGATTACATATCTGACCACATGTTGTCAATTGATCAGTTGAGTGATATTTATGGACAGATGAGGCTCCATATAGATTACTCTTGCTATCCATCCATCTCCTTCTCTGTCAGCAATGCTAAAAGCGACCAGCCACTGCTCACTCTGTCCCTTGCATGCCTGGGTCATGTCTCCAGATATCAGACATGCGGTCAGAATGGACCCCCTTTCCCCTCCACTTCGTTCTCTTACCCTCCCTCTCTATCTCAAATTCTTTTTAACCACCAATCTCTGCCTGACGTGAACTCTTTTTCACATGAGGTCCCATGTTTGCCTGGCTAAACAAATTCTTTGCTCTTATCGAACCAAATGGACATTAGTTCATTCTCCGATATGGGTTGGTAACTTGTTGGGAATTTGTAGACTGATAAAAAATGTTTTGCACATCTGCCCCAAAAACCAACAGGTTGGGTATGGGTAAAGCAACATTTTGTTAAGTGAGTTTTTTGGCTTTGATACTTTGATTAACTAAAGATGATCTAAACGCTGATTACTTTGTTTTATACAACACAGCTTATGTTGACATCACCAAAAATGACTTAATCAGAAGCAACCTCACGGCTGAATCATGTAGCGATCAATAAATCAGCAGAAGTAATTGGCATGAGTCATCAGGTAATGTCCCCCTGACCCGGTTCTCTCAACTTAGTATTTGTGAAAAATGAAAAAGCACCTCTTTCACTTCTCGATCACTTTTGCTTTAAATAATATTCGGTACGTTTGTAAATCCGACTCTGCCTTGGTGTAGAAGCTGACCGGCCTTGTATTATGACGCACAAAAATGTTTTGTTCTTGTAGTTAGCACACTGTAGCAATGTGAAGCATTCCCATTCAGATACGTTGTGAGCTCAATATGTACTGTGATGCAGGTGGGAATCAAACTTTGACTCAACTTTATTGCATTTATGTGTGTATTCTGGAATAGATTAAATCTATTAACTGTACAAGCCAAAACAAAAAACACCCACCTGATTAATAAAATTAATGAATAGATTAAAACACAAATTTTAAACGTTCCCTCATAGTATGATATACTACAGTCTAAGCAAACAGGTTGTAAGTTGACATATTGTATTGAGGCTGGTGTTTTCAGGCCAAAAGAGCATATTGAATGCAGCTCCACTATATTCAAGTCCTTTCCATCAATAGATACACACAGTACAGATGGTACAGAGTAGGTATTATTACAGTTGTGCTCATAAATGTACATACCCCTTCAGAATTTGTGAAATATTGACACATTTTTTCAAATATGACTGATAATGCAAAAAAACATTTCTTTAATTTAGGGATAATGAAGCCATTTATTATCACATAATTGTGTGTACCCAAGCTATTAAGGGTAAGTTTCCACACATGTGACTTGTTTGTTTGTAATTAGTGTCTGTTTACAAATAGTCAGTGTGTTTCATAGCTCTTGAGACCCCTGCACATTTCATCCAGGGCTGCACTGGCTTTGTGGGATACCGAGCAATGGGGAAAGCTAAAGAACTGACAAACATCCAAGTAGTTGAACTTCATCAATCAGGAAAAGTGTATAAAAATATACTTCAGCTGAAATACAGAGTTCTTGGCACAAAAGGAGTGTGGCTATATCAAGATGCACAATAAGGAGGTACTTGAACAAAAATGGGATGCTCGAGTTACCAGAAAAAAACTGTTACTGCGCCAACGCAACAAAACAGTTCACTTGGGTGAACAGTGTGAAAAGAATTAGAGGCTTGGGTGACATGTGGTTGGATGAACCATGTGCACACCCCTTGTCATCACACAGATCTGTACATGGAGTTGCGAAGCTGCAGACAAGGCAGGATTAGAGAGGGAATTAGGAAGGGAGAAAAATCGGGAAAAAATCACACCAAAAACAAGAAAAACAGTATGCCATACAGCACCTAGACAAGCCTCAAAACTGCTGGAACAAAGTAATTTGGAGTGATGACAAAATGTAACTTTATGGACACAACCATAAACGCTTTTTGGAGAGGAGTCAACGAGGCCTATAACAAATAGTACACCATCCCTACCGCAAAGCATGGTGGTGGATCTCTGATGTTGTAGAGGTGTGTGAACTTCATTGGCACAGGGAATTTAGTTGATTTCAAGATGAATGCAGAATGTTATCAGAAAATATTGGAGGACCGATTGCGTTAATTAGCTTGGAAGCTGCACATGGGATGCACTTGGACTTTCCAACATAACAATGATCCAAAACACAAGGCCAAGTCGACCCTTCAGTGGCTACAGCTGAAAAAAGGTGAAGGTTCTGGAGTGGCCTTGACAGTCTCCGGACCTCAATATCCAGTAATTGAGCCAGTTTGGGGAGATCTGAAACATGCAGTTCATGCAAGAAAACCCAAGAATTTACAGTACCTGGAGGGTTTTTGCAAAGAGGAATGTGCAGCTTTACCACCTCATCAACAACTATCAAAAAAAACTGCAAGCCATCATTGATGCGAAAGGGGGAAATACACAGTATTAAAAACTAAGGGTAAGTACACTTTTAAACAGGGACCATCTCATTATCTCCTTTATTGCTATGTTTTGTATAACGATTGTGCTATTCTGTGATGCCTTACAGTTTAATTAGAGTCCCATTAAAACGGCCTGATCACTCATGTTTTCTTTGAAGAATCCTACACATCTTATAAATTCTGCCAGTGTATGTAAAATTATGAGCAGGAATGTATTCACCACGCTGAGATAATTTCACAGTATTATAGCGTGGGTTTGAAAGGGATTTCATGGTTTTTAATCAATTGTTCTACACAAAATATTCAATTGTGTGAATGTAAAAAAAAGAAATTGGATTGATAAATGATTGAAATAATATAGTTAATATTTGTTTTGCAGGGGATTTTCATTAATTTTTCTCACCACTGAATTTGTCATGTCCAATTCTGCTTTAAGCCTTGTCTCACCGGCAACCACTCAGCTAAACCGAGATGGTTGAAGATTGTTAACTTGCTTCCTTCAAGCACATGCTACCAAGCTGATCCTTATCAATCTGCTTGTTCAACACTCGGTTACACTTTACTTGGAGAGTCCGAAATTCCATCTGTAGGTGCTCTACAGATAGTTTGTTGATAATATGACTATCAACAAACTATCAACAAACCATCTGTTGATAAGCAACTAATTGTGTAGTTTAAGGGTAGGGGTAAGTTTAGAATATGTTTAGGGTAATGGTTATGGTTAGGGTTAACATTACAGGAAGGGTTAAGGTTAGGGTTAAGGTTAGGATTAGGGTTAGGGTTGGTAGATAGTTTGTTAAAATCTGGTTGATAGTCTGCAGATAATCTGTGGAGCATCTACAGATACACTTTTTGGACTCTCAAAATAAAGTGTTACCCAACACTCTTAAACCATTTTGTAAATACAAGCATGCGTAGTGGTAACACATACGTCAACTATACAACTGCGACTGAATTCCCATGATCCAATAGACAACTATGTCATTTCCAGCACATTTTCAAACACTAAAACCAGGGAGTTTCTTTGAAGTAGTAAATAAAATTGAAATTAATGAAAGCTCAAGTTAGTTTACGCTTAAATTTCCAAACCGTTCTAGCATGCTTAATCCATAAAATGCAGAGACATACCAAATACTTTGATTTTTTTTATTGACACTTTAACGTCCTGATGAGTCATGGTAACCCAGGCAATAAATCATGTGTCTGAGGACGTTACAGTAATCATGGAATGACAAAGTAAAATGAAACCATGTTCATTATAAGGTTAATATTGATTTGAGACAGTTTAGTCTTTCAATACCAATAGAATTCCTCAATATTCAATTTGACATCCTCTACAATAATAGCGAAAGCCGCCGGTACACATTCATCACATAACAATATGTAAGACAATCATCATAGTTCTAAGCCTGGCTAGTTTCTGCGTAGGTCAAGGCAGTAGGCCAAGACAGACACAAATCTGACTCATTTTGTACTCACACCGTACAAATGAAACATAGAAAAGCACTTTTCAACATACCATTGGATTTATATGCCTGTATACTTATTTTTTTATTATAAGTTTCCATATTTAACCATTTTCCTCCAAGATACGTAAACACCCTATCTACAAATGGACTGTAAAATTTTATTCAACACATAAAATGTTTACTGTCTAAAAGGCCAAGTGTACTGGGTCAATGCATTGGAGATATTATAAGAGCATCAATAAGTCTTATTCTGTCCCTCCCCTTCTCCCAGACATAACCAATCCAATGCTTTTCAATACTTTGGGTTTTTGTAGAAACTTGTACACTTTTTGGAGAACAGAGAAGAAATACAATTGAATAACTGTCCAAGCATTTCACCTAGACAATTTCTGACTTTGAATGCTGTTTCCAATACTGATCAGAGGAAAACCCACTGTATAAAAAGATGTCATTTTCATTTAGAGTTCCCATCTAAATCAAGCATGCAATGATGTTGGAGTCAACATTAACAAGAAGGCGCAGTTTGCCAGGAAAATGGCATTGCTGTAATATTGCTGCTACACTCGTGATAACGTGAAATCGAAGATCCTATTATCATAGCCCTTAGTTCACACAAAGCAAAACAAAGTACCTAATATTGAATATTAGCAATATATTATTACACTATTATACCTAATTTTCCCGAATAATTAATATTCTGACTAGTATGTTGAACTTTGGGAGGATAATATAGCTTAAATCCATCCATAGATTTGATAAAGACTTTATGAGTGCATGGCATTCTTTGTCTCTTGGACAGTTTGCTGTGATTGCGTTGTAGTGACAGAGGAAGTCGGTGCTCTCAGTGATGGAGACAAATGAAATGTGCAATGACCGTGACTCAAAACTGGCCCCAATTCGGAGTCTTCTCCTGTCGCAATGTCTGAGGGAGCGAACTGAGGATAAGAAAAGATTTTGTTCAGACAGATTGATAGGCTGCTCATAGCAACAGTGGATATTATGTAAAGTTATAGAAAAAGATGAAAAATAACATTACCTTGAAGAAGAAGAGAAGTCTCCCCAAAGGTCAGTACTGGGGTTAGGGGATTGGACCACAGTGTTAGAGTTACTACTGTCCAACTCTAGCAAACACCCTAGAGAGAGTTAGAGAAAATTAACAAAGCTCCAAATGTAAGTTTTATTTAGCTATCTGAAGTTTATTGAGAGTTGTAACTGCTGTACCGGTCTCTGAGCCGCCTGTTTGAGGCACTGTATTATGATTTGAGAAGCCAGAGGAAGGAGGTGGAGCTATCTTTCCTTTGGGTGGTGGTGGTAGAAGACCAAACCCACCCACCCCCTGTGGGCGTGGCTTATCCCTCTTTTTTCCTTGCTGGAAGAAAGGATGAGAGCATAGATATGGAAAGAGGTCTATTTTGTGCACCCCTAAAATGATGGTGGCTGTGCCAGCCTCTTCAGCGCCATTGAGGCTATGTCTTTATCTTGATTAACTGATCCCTACTGTATAGAGGATTCGACATGACTCCAACAAATTGATCATGAAGAATTAGCCAAATGAGTACAAATAAATGAATGGCAATGTCAATGCAAAAATGGTTTGTTTGCCATATATGATATCTTTCAATCCTTATGGATGAAAGAAAAAAAAGAATGTGGAATGGAATTTGGATGGAAGATTGGGTGTTAAGGTCACATTGCCAATGCCAAACCTGTGACTTTTTTAATTGGAGCCTACCACTTGTATATAATCATCTAGTTAAACAGTGAAAGGTTATTACCCCAATATTAAGGGTAATTGTTTGTCCTTCTTTAAATCCCAAGTCCAACTTTGGTCCCGCGGCCGCCCCCTGGGGGTTTTTGCTTATCTCGTTCTCTTGTTTCACCCACCTGTAACACACGCACGCGCACACACACACACACACACACACACACACACACACACACACACAATATCAACTTACTCAGCTCTGACACTGGAAAAAGCAATGTCAGATCAGCTGTTTTGTAAAATGCAGAATATTGAACCAGCAAACTCCAGTGACACGTTCTATTGATTGGCAGCTAATGCTGCAGATAACTATTCTACCTTATGCAGTTTATTAGTGGGTGACACTGCAGCACCAGCGTTTGAGTAACATGATAGCCACAGTAACTCTAAAGTGAAAGCTTCTAACACTTACTTAAAGTGGTCTTGTAGAGACACATTGAAGTCAAAAGAGTCCCCCCGGTCTCCGAATCCAACACCAATGAATGCACTGCGGCCTGAGAGTGTAGGTCAACATAGCTGTATTAGTACACTGACATTGGACTTACAAATGGAAGGTGAATTGAAATTTGAGAAGGTCTGAAGAACACATTCAGTGTGAAAGGACGAGGATGACATATGAACACTATATGACCTTTGTAACAGGCTGAGAGGTATAACCAAACATACACACCATTGTCATCCTGTATTCGAAGGACAAAGTAGCGGCTGGAGTCGCTGACGGTTTCTACAGCTATGCCGGGATACTCTGTGACAGGTGCCTGCGCAAACAGCTCCCCTGAAGCATGGGAGGGGAAATACACATAATAATCAATCTTTAGGATACAATATACAAAAGATAATTTTACTGACAATTTCTCTCACCTGAGACTTTGTCCTCTAGTTTGATGTAGGCCACTTTCCCCTTGGCCGTGATCCGCATACGACCTGCCCAATCAGGAACATCCAGCTTCCAGTCTGCTGCCCTACAGGAAGCACCCAGGTCAAAAGTGGCCAATCACAAGGCCAAATAGAGAGTACATCCAAAGGTCAGTAAATAGTACCAATTCAAACTGTTAAAAAGATTCTATAAATTTGAGCGTACTAATTGTATTCCCTTAAACCCTGCTCTGAATCTATTAACCAGTATTGGAAATTTCACACTGACCCAATTTTTCTGTTATAATGCCAGAAGGCCAAGCAGCACTATTGCTAAGATCACAAAACAAGATTGAAAATTAATAGCATATGAATTAATCTGTTGTGTTAGAAAATCTTAATTCAAACCCATCAGTCCTCATACATATGGGTCAGACTGAAAACATTAGTCTGATGAGAGGCTTATAGTTCTCCACAGCTGCAGTTTATACATACAATGGTTTCATTATTTGAACGACTCTGTAATCAGGGATTATTATTATCACAATAACAAAGACAAAGGATGAGGTAGCATTTGCCAGTGTATGCATTTTATCCAATGACATAGAGCTATACAACAGAATGTATTTTCAGAGATTAACATTTGCTGGTAATGCCAATAAAATGGTTAACCTGAGCTGAAAAATAGTCAACGAAAATAGACAGGTTATCATGCCAATTACTTTCGACTCCACTGATATGCCAGCAGTGCAAGTGCAATCAATAATGCCAATGGACCATACTAATAGTTGAGTCATAGTCCTACGCAAAAAGAATATTAGACACACACCGATTGTTTTACCCTAAACCTCACTGAATGAACTGACAGATACGGCACACAATGCAGCACTATAATAAAAGCAACGCGCATTTTGTCCAACATCATAAAAATAGACAAACAAATGTACATGTACCTGTATCCACGATTTGTAGCCCTCGGAGGTATGCGATAAACATTTACTTCGGGTTTAACGCAAAGAATCGACTCATATTCGCCCTCGGTCGCCATCTTGATGTAAATTAATTTGATGTGTGGCTCATTTATCGGTCCTTTGGTAGAATTCGGATGGCCTACACTCACAAGCCACAAGACGGCAGTGACGTGAAGGGGATTCCAGAGCAGTGCGCCATCAATGGACACATTGACCCTGCGCACATCCGTCTGTTTCGGCTAGAATGCACATAGGATGTGTTTAGCCCATACACTCCAAAAAGAGTATCATGCAAATATGTAAATCACAGCTGATATTTATTAATTTTAAGACAAATACGAGGCTTATATGCCAAAGAATATAACCAGTTCAATCAAAGACAAAAACAAACTTTTGAGGCTACCTGTTTCCGTCTCAGCATACATAACAATATAAAATAACGTAAGACCACAAGATTCTCGTGATTATTAAAAAGGGGAGTGGTTTTGCGACAGGTGCAGACGGAAACGGAAATTGTAGTTCTGCGCAAATCTCTGAAAGCATCAAGAAGGTTCGTTTTTCTTCTTTGAAATACACCAAAATTGTGTGGAGAAATGATTGTTCAATAGAATGCATTAGTTGTCTTTCTCACTACATAGATTAAACCTATATTTTAAATAGCTATGTCGCTGTCGTCACTGGGTTGTGAATGATAGCTCGGACGTTAGCTTGTCTGCTAACGCTTGCTGGAAAACAAACATTTCGGAGCCGTGAAGATGGTCTAGCTACGGTTGCTGTCCATGGTGCTGAATCGTGATTCATTATTTGATCATGGCTGCTATTACAGAGGAATACAATATGAACCAATATCATGCTAATTCGCCAGTAGTCAGGTCAGTTGCGTAGCTAATCTGCACTGCAGATTCTGGATTTGTCAGCATAGCACTGGAATTGCAGTGTTAATGTTAGCCACTGACACCTGGTTTTTGCTATAATTACAGTACCAGCTTTTGGGATGTTGATTTGATCGCAATCAGACGACTAGGTAATTATTACCAAGCAGTTTAAGCATTTTCAAGAATTAACATTTTTAAAAGCTCAACGCTAGCACGCTTTGTAAAAGTGGTATGAATTACTCGATTTCCAATGCTAGTAGGGAGATGTCATTAGCCTAGCATTCTGAGTAGCTAATGTCATTGCTTAGTCTATTTTAGAAAAAAAACAAATGCATCCATATCTATCTGCTAAGAATATATGTCGTCATTGAGAGTGAGACTAACAGAATGAGCATTCAGTGAATTAGTGAGAACAGATCGCGAGGCAAAAATACTAAGATATTTAATATCACCTGTTGTTAAACCGTTTCCACTCCACATGTAAGGAGAGGCCCTGTTTTAGACATACAGTATGTCTGGTGTTTACACCTGCTATTACACCAGGCGTGACAGGTGTTTTAATGGTTCATATATGGCTAAAAACGCTCTGCTTTCAGTGATTTTTTTACTCGTTTTTCTACCCACTAGAACCTTGTGGTTTGAGACATAACATCAGGTACCATGACGTCTTCTATGCTGCGCCGACAATTGAAAAACCTTGTTCAGAACTTCTCAGAGGCTGAGGTCAAGGTAAATCATCTATCCTTCTCTCATTTTCAGTTCATTAATCCCTTCAGCTGTTTTCTCTTTTTGTGAAAAAAAGAGTAAACAGCTGTTTCTGAACATCTGACATTATTTCAATAAAAAAACTGTAGATATGTAAATAAATGTTCCAAAAACAAACATCTTATATTGACTATAGAGACAGGCAAATAGCAGTAAGCAATCAGTAGGCTGGTATTATTTCTAATGTCAATGTTTGAATGGGAGAAACATACAGTAAAAACAAACATGTGAAATAAATGCAAGAAATACCATGTTTGTTCATGTTTGACCACTCAGTTTATGTCCTAAACATCTCCCGGGTGGACGGTGTCATTTCACATATACCAATGAAATGCCCATGCAGGGTTCCAGTCCCAGCCTTTCAAAATGAACAAACCCACTGTCAGACTATGATAACAGAAACGAAAAATCCACTGTCAAATTGTGATAACAGAAAAGGTGTGGCTTATCAGGGGTGGGGCTGCCCATGAAGGCTGGTGTGTATCAAATAATGTCTACAATATGAATGAGCCTTTCAGACTTAGACCACACACACCATCTGATGAATGACTAAAATATAAAAACAAAATGTTAATTACAATGTTTGCAGATAGTAAAGGGAAACTAGTAGGCTACAACTAGTAAAATAAATGTGATCCCCACATTCACAGACGCTTATGGATGATTTAGCAAGTGGCTAGTTTGCATTAACATCCTTTACTAAAACCATGTCAAAGTTATAGTCTACATATTTTGATTTTGAACTGCAATGTTCTGGCATGTCTGCTGTTTGATTTGTTGAAAGTGTTATTTTTCTGATTAGGACCAACCCAAAAATAGTTTTTCATGTCATCACAGTTACCTGGGGCCTCATTTATAAATGTGGCGTACGCACAAAAGAAGGCGTACGCCGCTATCTACGCAATAATTGGGATTTATAAAAAGCTAACTTGACGGGAAAATGTGCGGTCCTTCACGGAAACTCTGACCCATGTGTACGCACAAAAACGGGTGAAATAAGAAATGGCGACACCGCCGGCAGATGTGTGAAACACGTGAAGTTGTCTAAAACTGCAGACCGTTGTGTAGCTAAACGAAATCGAAATACTGCCTCTCATTAATAATATGAACATTTCACAAAGCCATTCTTACAACAACCTGTGGTGGAATACGAATTAAATAAAACAAGATTGTAGCCAATTTAAATGCAAATGAAGACATATTTGCAAAAAGAACACTCAAACATGTTCTGTAATTATATTGCCATGTTATGTAATTCATTCTCATAAATAATACGGTAAACAAAATAATGTTTAAAACATATCCTTGTCGATGCGTCCGTCTGGCGGAGCAGACATACATTAGATTAGATAGATGTCTTCATTGACCAACTTGGGATTGTTGTGTTCATAAATGTCATCAACTACGGAATCATGGTGTTCATGTAGGCTATATGCCGTTAGTCAGTTTCATTTCCATCCATCAATTGTTCCATCGTGACGGATGTCTTAACCATTTTGAAAGCTGGAATTAATTCCATTTGCGCATAATCCCATTTACAATTACATGAATACCGACATCTGTACCTGATCAGATACAATCGCATGGTCATAAAAAGCCATGATGCCAACCCAATGCGTAATGACGCACAATGGCTGATCTTGCGCCATTAGAAGATGTGGCAAATGGAAGGATTCGGAGGGAACGGGAACACATTGACAGACAGCAAGAAGACTTGCTGGCAAACGAGGACGAGTGGGTTATGAGCCGGTTCCGATTTCTTCGGGGCGTCCTGTTGGACCTCTGTGCTCTATTGGGCCCAGCGTTACAGAGGAGCACTCGGAGAAACCACGCCGTGCCAGTCCCACTTCAAGTCCTTACAACACTTGGATTTAGCCGGGTTATGCCAGACGTGTTAATTGGTGTAATTGGTGTGTCGCATGATTACATAAAGTTTCCTTACCATGCAGGTGAAGAGGCAAACAAAAAGCGCTATTTCCAGCTATGTCCGGTTTCCCATATGTAATCGGTGCTATTGACTGCACTCATGTTGCCATAATAAGGGCACCAAATGAGAATTAAAATGCTTTCATTAATCGAAAGCATTTTCATTCGATCAATGTCTAAATAATTTGTGATGCAGACATGTTGCTGTAATGTAACTAATTTCACCCCACCCGTGGCAGACACACTTTCGCGATGAAGCGGCAGACGCTTTGACATTGACTGATATCTGACCACTTTTTATTTGGGCCACGGTCCGACTTTCTTACAGCGTCTGCAACCTTTTGCCACTCTAACACCTTTTCAGCATTGGTAATAGGCACACTGTGCCCTTCAAACAACATTTTCCTCCTCTTTTCCACCTCGCCAACAATATTTTCTACTTCACATTGAGTACTTCACATCCTCTCTCTGTTTGCCATGATTTCTCAATCAATTAATATTAATTTCGGGGCGTTTCACTAACTATTTATGTGCAATTATAGGCGTGACATGCAGCCGCAAAAGCTGCGCCACATTTAGAGTTGATTGTGATTTATAAAGGAAAAACGGCGTAGGACGTGCGTGCGCACGGTTTTATAAATCTGAATATTTCTTTGTGTACGCACGTCCTATATTTCGTCCGTACGCCACTTCTGACGCAAATCCACCACAAAGTTTTATAAATGAGGCCCCTGGAGAGTAATTAGACCTAGAGATTATTAACTCTTTAACTTTATATATAGCCAGTCAATTAGTTGCACACCTTATCACAATGTTGTGTCAGGACATTTATTTCATTGCCAGTACTTGGCCTGTTCCAAGCCTGATTAAAATCGTACATCCGCTCTGGTCAGTGGAGAGTAAGATTGGCCACCCATGCTGTTCCTAAGACACTGTCTGCATTGCAAATACTTTTAAAATAAGACATACCCACTGTAGCAGTACATGAGTTAGTTTATCGAGTCCGTACCACCAGTGTCTATCATTGTTATGTATTTCTAGTTTATC
>JACXGM010006777.1:6436-32150 GCA_016801145.1 Umbra pygmaea | reverse complement strand
CTAGCTATCAGGAGATTTTGGAGCATTTCATGCTTCCATCTGCTGAAAAGCTTCATGGAGATGAAGATTTCATTTTTCAGCACGACCTGGCACCTGCTCACAGTGCCAAAACCACTGGTAAATGGTTTACTGACCATGGTATTACTGTGCTCAATTGGCCTGCCAACTCTCCTGACCTGAACCCCATAGAGAATCTGGGTGATATTGTGAAGAGGAAGTTGAGAGACGCAAGATCCAACACTCTGGATGAGCTTAAGGCCGCTATCGAAGCATCCTGGGCCTCCATCACACCTCAGCAGTGCCACAGGCTGATTGCCTCCATGCCACGCCGCATTGAAGCTGTCATTTCTGCAAAAGGATTCCCGACCAAGTATTGAGTGCATAACTGAACATAATTATTTGAAGGTTGACTTTTTTTGTATTACAAACACTTCTTTAATTGGTCAGATGAAATATGCTAATTCTTTAAGATAGGAATTTTGGGTTTTCATGAGCTGTATGCCAAAATCATCAGTATTAAAACAATAAATGACCTGAAATATTTCAGTTGGTGTGCAATGAATATAAAATATATGAAAGTTTAATTTTTATCATTAAATTATGGAAAATAATGAACTTTATCACAATATGCTAATTTTTTGAGAAGGACCAGTATGTCTATACCTGAGACCTAATCCTGACCCATACATCCATGTTCAACTCCTTTACTGCAGGGCTACATCTAACCCTCTCCAATGTTACCCTCACTGTATATCCCAACGTTAACTTTTATGTTGAACGTTTTTCTCTGTGGAAAAATCAGAGGGATCCATAGATTGTATAATTAACGATGGATCGCACGCAGGCACGTGCCGACACACGCACGCACGCACACACACGCCCCCAGGCACCCAGGCAGGCAGGCAGGCAGGCACGCACGCAAACACACACACACACAATTAATATCTAACCTTGTGGGGACATGATCAATTCTTTGAACGTAGGAAATGTACTTTGGGAGGGGCTGTCCAAAATAGGTGGATTGGCATAACATTTTGTTTTTTACTTTGTGTAGGGTTGTGACTTTTTAATTTGGTAGAAGCAAGGGTAGTGTTTTTTACTTGTTCACTTTTTAACAGGTTTTCTATATGATTTATCATTCTTTGTTTAGTAATTTTATTTACAGCAATGTGCACATGGAAATAGGCTGTGAGTGAATCTCTTCAAAATTAATCTGGTGGAAAAACAATAACCTAAAAATACAGGTGAGAGAAATGAAGTTGCAACAAACATATAGATACCAAAATGAAACAACATTGATCTAAGACATAACAACTAGCAGGATATGATAATATGACATTTCGTAAGATATGAGAGAAAATACTTGTTAATGGCATACAAAATAGTTCTCTAATTGCTATGGGTTGTTTGACACAAGGTAGATATTCCTCATGAAAGGAGATAAAACATCATCAAGCATTCAGATGTTGATGAAAATGATTGTGTACAATATCTCTCAGACATGACTGGCTATTTGGCATATCTAAAATAGTTTTGTAACATGTAATGTAACTTGAAAGGCTCATCTTCCATTTGAGACGATAGAAAGTGCATTTGTCACTCCCCTTCCATTTCATCACAATGGACAGAATCCTTTTTATTATTTTGTTTAACAGCAGGTGATACGATGTAAATAGCTATGTCAGGCCCTATTAATGCTGTCTGATGGGGGTTGGTTATGAGGTTTGGACATAGTGTCTGGTCATCTTACTGCACTGTGCATGCGGGCCCATCCATTTCCACAACAGCTCGAATTACTAAAAGCAGTATGCTCTCGATGGAGAGTAATATTTAATGAATCAGCCAGTTTATTGTAGTTGAACAGTTCAACTCTGACCCAGTAGGGTTATAGCCAGGGATTTGAAAATAATTTAAATGGTCTTAAAGAATTGAATTGTGGGTCATTGCATGTTTTGGTTGTCTGCAAGCTGCCAGGTTACAGTGCTGTGGAATGGTTATCACATTAAGATCGTGTCACAAACAGTATCCCAAACATGAACATCAAGTGATGGGCAACACTTTCATTTAGTTTTAAGAATTAGCCTGAGCTGAGAGGGTTTGAGGTTTGGACACTGATCCCATGTGTGGGTGATCGAATCGTTCTGATGCTCTCTCTGGTCGGAGAGAAAGGCTCCTGTCTTCCGTGAGCCCTGGGGACCATGAGCAGTCCAGCTCTAGCATTTCACCATCACTCAGCAGTCAGGTCTGGCGTCTCTCTGTTTTTCAGTCCGCTCTGCCCGCTGTCCCAAACTCCCCCTCTGCCACACACTACACTGAGGCAGTCATGAATATGCAGTACTAGTGAAAGTAATTCTGCCAGACATGCCACTGTCCAGCCAAATAATGTCAATGACACCTAACGATGACATGACAACTCATCGGCTTCACTGCCTGTTATATTCACATTACATTTCAAGGTATGAGACAACAAGAGGAGGTGATTGGTTTCTTGAATGACCTACATACGCATGTACACACATAAACACACTGATCATGTCCTAAATCTTGCCCATTTTTATGTAAGGATTTCACAGGATATGACACAATCTGCCATTACTTTTTCAATCAAGAGGGACTATATTACCATATTTTTTTTATATTTGTTTTACATACATACATACATACATACATACATACATACATACATACATACATACATACATACATACATACATGCACACGCACATACACACATACATAAATACATACAAGAAAAAATATACAGCTCTGGGAAAAATTAAGAGACCACAGCAAAATCATTAGTATCACTGGGTTTATTTGTAGAAAATGAAAACTGGTCAAAATAACAAAAAAATGCAGTGTTGTCAGACCTCGAATAATGCAAAGAAAATAAGTTCATATTAATTTTAAAAACAACACAATACTAATGTGTTAACTTAGGAAGAATTTAGAAATCAATCGTTGATGTAATAATAATAATTGTATAATAATAATAATAACTGTCTTTCATGCATCTTAGCATGCTCTCCACCAGTCTTCTATAGGTGACTTTATGCCACTCCTGGAGCAAACATTCAAGCAGCTCTGCTTTGTTTGATGGCTTGTGACCATCCATCTTCCTCTTGAACACATTCCAGAGGTTTTCAATGGGGTTGATTTAAAAAACATTTTTTCTTAATATTTTTCCAGAACTGTATATATATATATATATATATATATATATATATATATATATATATATACACTCACCTAAAGGATTATTAGGAACACCATACTAATACTGTGTTTGACCCGCTTTTGCCTTCAGAACTGCCTTAATTCTACGTGGCATTGATTCAACAAGGTGCTGAAAGCATTCTTTAGAAATGTTTGCCCATATTGATAGAATAGCATCTTGCACATCCAGGGCACGAAGCTCCCATTCCACCACATCCCAAAGATGCTCTATTGGGTTGAGATCTGGTGACTGTGGGGGCATTTTCAGTACAGTGAACTCATTGTCATGTACAAGAAACCAATTTGAAATGATTCAAGCTTTGTGACATGGTGCATTATCCTGCTGGAAGTAGCCGTCAGAGGATGGGTACATGGTGGCCATAAAGGGAGGGACATGGTCAGAAACAATGCTCAGGTAGGCTGTGGCATTTAAACGATGCCCAATTGGCACTAAGGGGCCTAAAGTGTGCCAAGAAAACATTCCCCAAACCATTACACCACCACCAGCCTGCACAGTGGTAACAAGGCATGATGGATCCATGTTCTCATTCTGTTTACGCCAAATTCTGACTCTACCATCTGAATGTCTCAACAGAAATTGAGACTCAATAGACTAGGCAACATTTTTCCAGTCTTCAACTGTCCAATTTTGGTGAGCTCTTGCAAATTGTAGCCTCTTTTTCCTATTTGTAGTGGAGATGAGTGGTACCCGGTGGGGTCTTCTGCTGTTGTAGCCCATCCGCCTCAAGGTTTTTGCGTGTTGTGGCTTCACAAATGCTTTGCTGCATACCTCGGTTGTGACAAGTGGTTATTTCAGTCAAAGTTGCCCTTCTATCAGCTTGAAGCAGTCGGCCCATTCTCCTCTGACCTCTAGCATCAACAAGGCATTTTCGCCCACAGGACTTTCGCATACTGGATGTTTTCCCCTTTTCACACCATTCTTTGTAAACCCTAGAAATGGTTGTGGGTGAAACTCCCAGTAACTAAGCAGGTTGTGAAATACTCAGATCGGCCCGTCTGGCACCACCAACCATGCCACGCTCAAAATTGCTTAAATCACCTTTCTTTCCCATTCTGACATTCAGTTTGAAGTTCAGGAGATTGTCTTGACTAGGAACAGACCCCTAAATGCATTGAAGCAACTGCCATGTGATTCATTGTGTAAATAATTGCATTAAGGAGAAATTGAACGGGTGTTCCTAATAATCCTTTAGGTGAGTGTATGTATATATATATGCTAAATGACTAAAATCTAAAATGTAAAATATAAATGTTATTCTTTTGTTGTTATTAGCATGTGTTTGTGCTAAAAAAATTTACATAGTACCAATAACATCTCAACAAATACATTTTAGTCACATACAATCTGAAGTGACTTACAGTAAGTACAGGGACATTCTCCCTGGAGCAACTTAGGGTAAGTGCCTTGCCCAAGAACACAATGACATTTGTCAACGCCTGGTAATCAAACTGGCAACCTTCCAACTACAAGTCTAACTCTCTTAGTGCTAAGCCATCTGACCCATGTAGAAATGCTTTTAAAAATCCAGATAAAAATGTTGTTTTAACAGGGGAAATGTGTAAATCTTTCACAAAATGTGTATGATCCATAAACCCATTTCTTGAGCTTTTAATTTGAAGGGATGGGGGTTTCTTATTCTTGCACGAGCCGGAAGAGACATCCTATTTGTCATTGAAACTCACACCCGCATCCAACAATGAACACAGAAATTATACCGTATAACACACAACAAGATAGCATCCTTTAAATAAACATATTACTGGTAGAAATAATAGTTAAAAAATAGCAAATACATATAAATGAAAAGGGAATACAACAAAATACATCACTTACATGTATATATGTCTGTAGTCACTCAAAATGCCAGATTTCATCTTCACACTGGTCTCGTTATGTCATTAAAAAACTTCACATTTGAATCTAAATTTCCTGTAATTTTGCTGTCATCAATTGATAGGATGCATTCTCCAACATAAGCCAAACATTGCTGTAAACTATCTGCACTTTTCTAATTATGTGGTATGAATCTCTTACAATGTCCATATTGTGAGAATAAGATACTTGAGTGTAGTACGTATTTCTGCTAACATTGAAATTGTTTTAACAAATGCTCCCATCCCTGGAAGTGAGTAATCATAAGATACTGTACCGCATGGCTTTTTATAGTTGATTCCAGTCAGGAGATTCATTTTCTCCTTCAATTATTGATAGTAGAATATGAACATTTCTTCCTCAGATACTATAAATCCCATGGTGTATATAAACACGTCTCAGATAAAATAATGGTTTCCTATGCAAACTGAATTATAAATTGTGAAATATTATTTTTGTTCATTCAGGGAAATTCCAAGGGTCTCTTAACTCACAATTATTTGGGATTGTTATAGGATTAGATTAGTTTCTGCATCTGGTTTCTTTTTGTTGTTTTTTATGGCTTCAATAGGCTTAAATGGACCATAATAAACTATCCAATCTGAATTTGCCCCAGATTGTAATCCTAATTGCCCCAATGTCTAGTCAATTTAGTTATTTTAAATGGTTTTTGATATAGTTGATGACTAGATTTGTGAACACTAGTTGTACACCTCTGTCCCTGGGAGCATGTCTTCTCCACATGTATTTAGTTGTTTTTTTCACATCAGAGGAAGGTCCATCAGTTGAATTTACTGCTAAATGTGGTAAACCTGAGATGATCAATGTGAACGTCATTAACATTGTATGGAGAAAATTAAATAACCAATTATATGCAAAAAAGGAAACTTTTATTTTGTATTTTTCACTATTATATTATGAAATAGCTAAATTCTTAATATCTCTTAGATAAAACTAAAACATTATCATATGGACTGTGTTATCATAGTGTATTTATTGGGGGAAAAAATTTGCAAATAGCATAATCAAAACCATAAATCATCCACCATTTGAGATTCAGATAACTTGTTTTTAATTGGGGAGGCACAGACAATGTATTGAGAGATAGTGAAAATGAATACATTACAAATACTTTGGCACAACAAATAAATGGATTAGGACTGAAATGAACATTGAATTCTTACATTGAGTACATTGTGTGTGAAGCTGATTTTACAATATGTGCATCTCATATAAAAATATATACAATTTTGCAAACTGTCAATTATCAGTGTATTATTCTTGTTTTATCATTCAAATAGCAAAATGCCACTGATTTGTCTTTATGTATTACATAGTAGTATAATAAGTTTAATGTTGAAACTGTATAAAGTTTTTTTCAACAAAGCAAGTCAAGTACTGTGGCAATGTTCACATAAACACATAATGACAGAGCTAGTTGACAAAAATATGGAAACCATGACACAATAGCATTATATAAAAAGCAATAACAAAATACGAAAGAATATGTATAGTTCACACAACATAAGGACAGGTATAAACAACTCAGTTTGACTGTTTTCCCATGTCTAGTTTTTGCTATGGACATTAGAGGACTTTCAGCACATCAACATTCAAAATGTTCATTTGAAGAAGTAAAGAGCAAGACACAGATGACATTATAATGTAGGCTTTTGGTTGTTGATATATCAAACAGAAGTCTGCTCCCTCAAACCGTAAATTGTAGCATTTAGCAATACAATTACCAAAACAACTTAGGAAAAGATGAACAAGAATCAACTATATGTTTGAAGAACAGTGCAATGAGATGGCATGGATCAGTCCCTGAATGCAGGACAATGTGTATAGCTTCAGTTCATCATGGAAATCAAAGAATCTCATGACTTGATCATCATAGCTACTGTAAGTTCAGTCCCCATGTTACCTGCACAGCATAGCTAGGAGTAACCGAAGACATGTTTTAAATCCAATTAAACTAACGACTTCCCTGTTTAACTGGATTCTGATTCCATGTACTCAAAAACAAACTCAGTTACTACACTGACTCTTGACAGACATATTCTCTCCAGAAAGGTTTTTGTTTTCTACATCGGACGTCTCAACAACATGCTTTTAATTTAGGCAGCATTGCTCACTTAGTTATAATTTTTCCTTTTCCTTGGCTCCAATTGCTGAAACAGAAACTGGAGAGTTGAGATTTGCTAAATAGTACATTGAACCAACATGAAAGGACACAAGTGTATTTAGCTTGATGGGCGAAGATCTACTGCAAGTACACATCCGAATCATAACAATAACGCATTAAGTATAGAGGTTTTGGTGAACAGCAACATTTGGTGACTGAAAACCCAAATGAATGTGAAGTGAGAGAGCAAGCGAGCGAGGAAATGACATCGGACGAGGAGATAATGACTTGATGTTTCCGCCACTCTGCTCATTACAGCTGCTTTTATTGACCCCATAGGCTGCCGCTCTGAAACAATCAGACAACGGAAATGATTCCAAATGACTTCTAGAATGAGACGACGTGTTCTTTCTGTCCAGTTATTCTCACAGGAATGAATTATGTGAACCAAGCTTGTCTGGGTGCTAGAGAACAGCTGTTTATTTTGTTTTTTTAAACATAACATAACTGTAACTTCACATGGTTACCTCTGATCAGACACACTGAAACTAAAACTCTCTTAGCCCTCAGACACTCATTAGCACATCCTAAGACCAATTGTTTTGATATTCTTACTGGCATACAGTACATAGAATGAAACACGTACTGGACATCCATTCCAAGAGGGCGCCAGTATGGACATTGGAAAAGAGCCCTGTGCTTCTGTGCCCATGATGCTCCTGTCTTCAAACAATATCAAGAAGGCCAAGGTTCAACAGTTTATAAACCAGTCGTATATTCAATTTTCATTAAAGCCTTCAATTGAGCCGATGAACATTCTGGTATGAACATGTTTATCTTTTCAGATACCATCCGTGCAGATTAACCCGTTAGTCTGGGTCAAAGTTCACTTGGCTGACCTGATTCCCCTACAATCCTCTACAAAGAAACGAATACAAAAACATTTAGTAAATAAAGTTCTGCGTCTTCCTGGTTCTTTCTCTGTGGGAGAGGGTAAACCAAAAACAGTTTATCAAGCACACACTGTAAACGGGAGCAACGAAGAAGTATAAATGGTGCACCGTAGAATGGGAAGGAGATGACAAAACAAATCATGGCCAGGTGCTACTTGCTTACAATGACAATGTTCATGTATTAGAAAACATATAATGTTCACATTAATATGTTTTACTTATTTGATGCTGAGAGGTAGAATGATGGATTTCAATTGAAGTATACAGGATGACCTGTGTCAATAAATCTTATAGCTGAAAATCATCAATATACACAGATTTGATTCAGCAAACCAGCCCAATGAATACACTGTGAAATTTGTAAAACGTTCCCATTCATCTCGTATAGTTTGATTTTTGTTCGGAAATTCCTATAATTGTAATGTATCTCACGTCCCGTAGTTCCGGTGCTGAGGAAAGGTCTCGTTAATGATGGGATTCACCCCTGAAATCTACAGGACACTATTGTAGCCTCTATTTTAATACTGTAATTGGCTCTGCCAGTTCATGGTTGGACTGCGCGTAGGTGTGTGAAGGGTTAAATAATCAGTTGGAGGTATCCGAATGAACGCTTCCGGGTCCTTCCGTGGGCGAGATCACTGATGAGGGGGTTGGAGCATCCTGCCAGCCACCGTTTGTCTGTGAGTCAAAGAAAAAAATAATATAGTTTTACAGAAACAATTTCTTTGGTAATTCGTTTATCCTCTAATGGATTCACATTATTGACACATACTATGCAGTAGATTATTTTTGTATGCATGACCTTTCTCCATCTCCTGAAAACATGAAGCATACAGTATAACCATAACAAGACCTTTCTAAGAAACTACAGACAATAACGAGACATTATTGAGACCATACAGAAAATAGCAACACATTACTAAAAACCTACGGACATAACAATAGATTACAAAGAACCTACAGACAATGATGAGACATTACTGAGAACCTATAGACAGACCTCCTTCACACTAAAACCTTCCAGATGGTTGATGGGAGAATCAATTATAGTAAATTATCACATCGGCAATTGAGACGAAAACACGTATAATGAGTGTATAAAATAGGAGGCCAATTCCTATCCCTGAAGCTAGGTCAGCTAAAGAGCATTTAGGACATTAATGGCAATTTCCATGCAATCAGTGAAAGACACAGGAGATTCTTTGGCACCCTCTTATTTTCAAACCCTGTTATTTCACATAGAGCCAGTCTGTCATCACATTTAGAACGAAGGGGAGAGAAAGAAAACGTTTCAAATCTTCAGCTTTGGTGACACCCTCCGCCTATTTCACAGCTGTAATTACTGTTCGAGGACAGAAGAGCTGGTGGAGGAGAGCAAAGCTCTGTCACTTGAATGCTAGTCCCTGCCTTTGTATGGTCATTAGAAACCCCCTGAACCAATGCAAGTTGTTTAACCATATAATAAACGATCCATCTGGGATTGAAAGCTTCAACAGAAGAGTAGAAACATCTAAACAATAATAATGACGTCTAAAACGTCTATCTTAAAAGGATATTGTCTTTTTCATGTTTGGACTTGGGCTTATTGTGTGTTGACATTTGAATACACATTTAAATATAATTGCTTAAAATAATTGCGCTCAAATAGGTTTGAGTTTGGGATTTTGAGGTGTGGTGGAATAGGTTCACAATATCAGCAGATGATTGTGTGCTGACAGGTATGCTGCAAATGGGATTGTCCGTACAGATTGGTCTAGCCACGTCCTATTCACCCAACACACTATCAGAGAGTTACATTCACAACAGCCATTGTCATCAGCCACCATTCATTTAGTTACTGAGGAAGCATCAGTCCATTTGCTCCTGGTTTGGACACGGCAGGGTTCTTGGCTACCAATGAGATTATGGACGATTGATGAATATTGGTACAATGCACCAGGACGACTGGCCTCTGACCCCCTCTGAGCCAGCTGTGAGTGTCTTATTGACTCCCCTTTCTACAACGCCGCCTTGCACTAGCCGAACACTACACACACCCCCTTCCAGAGGTCTCTGCCCTGCTTATCGCCCACCAGAATTGGCTGGTCACGCTATTTTATTTTATAGATTAGACAAGAGATGGTACTATAGGGCCTTTCTTTTGTTATTCGTCCCCTGAGCAAGAAACAAGGCCTGTGTTAGTGTTTATTTGGTGCCAGGTGATCTGAGTGTTGGCCAGGCAGGGTGACCTCAGTGGCCGTGCTGCCGTTGGCTTGAGGTGCCTTGCTAACACTCATGTCCCCTGACAGAGCGGCTAGGAGTTTGTGTACGTCTGGACAGCTAACCTCTCGCTCCACCTGTCTTCTGCTTCATCGCATGGGGCCGGGGGCATGAACAGTATGGGGGCATAGCCTGGAAAACGGCCCGGGCATTAACAGATAACTGCTAACTACGTGGCATGTCGCATTCATTGGATTCAAAACAATTAGGCAAAAGAACAAACCAAAACCCTACTAAAGACATCTTTCTTCATGAATTGTTGGTAAATGTATTTCATTGGATAAAAGTATTTAGGAATTAGCTGTTTTTCTCTCACAGTGAGCTCTAAAACAGGGTTGTTTTTGTGGGGATTGTTTTCTTACATTGATGCCCTGTGGACTGTACATCTGGCTGGCAGCAAGGCTGTCACTGTATCCTCCTGTCTGGCTGATAACATGGCGAAGTGTATCCACCTGAGGACAACAAACACACATGCACGCACACACAAACAGACACACACACACACAGAAAAGGGCGGGTCAGACAGACTGAAGCTCTAGATTACAAAGACCTTCATGCATAAGAAAGGTCAGTGTGATAGCAGAAGGTTATCATGCGCTAGGAAAGACTGCAGTGTGGGTTTAGGATGATTTGGTCCATGACCGTTTCACACAATAGATTTCACAAAGGAACAAAGACAAGAAAACAGCGAATACCCTCATGAGTGAACATGTTTTACAATAACAATTGCAAACAAATCAAGCGACATTTCTTATTTCTGATCACTGGAAACTCATCTGCTTTTCTTAGGGCCGGGAAAGGCGTTCAGGAGTGTGCAGCCAAATGACTTTTTGATAAGGACATTGTCTTTCAATTAAGAACCCACCCAGGAGACCTCTGTTCCGGGGTTAATCCTGTGCATATTCATGCCCACACCAGGAGCATTTGGAGAGTGCATTTAAAAAGAGAGGAGCGATGGATGGGAAATGAAGCTAGCGGGGGGCTGGGGGGGCTGGATTCAAATGAGAATAGCCCCACGGGTGGTGACTCTCTAACCTAACCAATGGTAAGCGAGACTTTCCAAATTGCAATGCTCAGAAACTCTTTGTTGGTCATCGTTGTCCAACGGGGCAAGGTCACAGGACTGTTCAGGCCTAGTGGCTACGACAACCGCTGACAGCAGTGTTGACAAGTCTTGAATTATTTCCAAATCTGTCTGCAGTTGTCCGTTCATGAGCCTGACAATGGCCGCCACATTAGTAAATGGTTAACGGTCACATACAACCTCTGCCTTATGGACTAGGTCAAGATGCTGCCTTGCTCCTGTCAGATTTTCAATGGAACCATATAAGCCGGGTACTGGTAGTGCCTAAACAACGTTTGGGTTGTATGATATTATAACCTTTCAGTGACTGCTTTCAAATGAGCTGTTGTAACTATTGCGCTACAATTGGATGGGTTGCATAGATTACGTACTAGTCTCTCCGAGGCTCCTACCTGGGACTGAATGTTGGCCCCCACCCCGGCCCCCTGGTATGAGTCCCCATTCAGAGCCTGAACACTCATGAACAAGTCTCCGGAGTTTGACATGTTAAAAGAGGCAGCAGAACCTGGGAGGGCAGAGAGACAGAGAGAGGAGGGACCAGGAGAGCAGAGAATGAGGCAGAGAGCAGTTAGCACCATCATGCTGTCAGCTGGGTTAGTAAAACAAGGTAGAAAGCAAAACATGTTGTAGTGGCCAGGGAACAACCTTATTCTACTGTACAATGTAGTTGTGAATGTGTAATGGCACCCTAGCTGTGGACTGTTAAGCACATCTTTAACTAGGCTGTGCTAATGACAAACACTACACCACCTGCTACCCCTTGTGTAATTGTTATTCCAATCATATTACTAAAAATAAGGTTAGGGGTTAAAACCGGGAGTGAAATTGAAACAGAATCGATGGATTGTCTTGTTGTTTAATTTCCTTGCAACCGGACCGGTTGGATCATTACGGAAGTGCTAATCGATGGACAGGAAGACGAAACGAATCCTCCTTGTCCTTTAATGGACCCGAACTCCCCAGATGTTAAAGGACAAAACAGCCTAACTTGATTTCAAGGCAGGAAAAAAAACACAAGACAAGGTCCTAATCCAATACAGTTGAAGAGTCAACGCAATGACAAAAGACTAGTCTGGGACGCCCCATCGTCAGCCTAATGACACAGGAGGTCAAGTGGACAAGCCACTGGATAGATGACCTATTTCTAACCAAGAGTCAGTCCAAAGTGCTAACGTGTTCCCTGTGTAGGGTCAAGAGTTCAATATGTCTGGTATGATACAATCCAGACAGACAGAGAGCTCAGAGGCTTGAGGAGGTTATGGGTTTGATTGGTTGGTTAGTTAATTAGTTAGTTAATTATAGAGAGTGCAGACAGCCTTTCTTTAGTCAAAAAAAGGAATATAGCCAGTGATTGGTCTGTTGAGTTGAGTGCCAACAAATAATATTACCAGCCATGTTATATAATCAGTGCTCTACATCTCCATCATCACTAAGGTAAATCCCTTTCAGTGTATCCTATGTAATGCATTACCTCTTGAAAGTATGATTAATCATTCATGATCAATTGGGTAGACTATCCAGACAAAACAACAGGAACATTCCACCACCCTGGTCCCATATAGGCTGACTGGTGTGGACACTGACCTGCAGAGTTGGGGGTGGAGGGGGAGTTGGCCTGGCTGCCGTGGGCCGACACACTGGTTGCACTCACGGCTGTCTTGGCCGCGTACATGTTGGCTTCCTCTTGGAACTTTCCAATGTTCTTCTTGTATCTGATCCTTTTGTTACCAAACCAGTTTGATACCTGGAAACAGAGCGCACTATCATTAAACAGTTTAGATGAAATGATCTTGTCAGAAAAAAAAGACTTTAAAAGATTTACAGATACCCTACTATACATAATATAAGTTGTAGTATTTCTAAGCAATAAGGCAAAAGGGTGTGTGGCATATGGGCAATGTACTACGGCTAAGAGCTGTTCATAGGCATGGTGCATCGCTGATTGCCTGGAGACAGTGCTTAGCCATGGTATACTGGCAATGTATCACAAACCCACAAGATGCCTTTCTGCATTTATAAATCGGTTTCCAACGCAATTAGAGCAAGTTAATGATGTGATGTCGTACCCGTGGGATCTGGTCTCATATACCATCAGCCAATCAGCGTTCAGGATTCAAACCATCCATTTTATAAAATTTGATATATCATAATCTATACCACTATTATAGTTTTAAACCAACGACACTGTAGTGGATGACATGATGGGAAATGGCACCGTACACCCTGTAGTGCAGAACGTGTGGGTCAGGGAGACTGTGTACCTGGGACACTGTGATGGAGCACTTTTTTGCCAGCTCTTCCTTGGCTTCTTCACTGGGATAGGGATTAGACAGGTGGGAGTAGAAATACTCATTCAGAATCTCTGTTGCCTGCTTGTTGAAGTTCCTCCTCTTTCGTCTGCAGAGAGATGGACCATATTTCATATCAAAAGGATGATAAATGTTTCCTAACACATGAACATAATTTTAGCTGTTCCTTGCCTTGTGAAATACACCCAGACAATTTGTGAAAAGGACAAGGTTAATATCCTCGGTTCAACCAGGTCAAGAGAGTTCAAAACTAACCAGTAACCTTAATGGATCAGACTTCACTCTTTGTTTTCATTTCATTGATCACAGGTTAGTTCTCAGCTCCTTTCACCTGGTCATTTTCTTGTTAACGAGGGAAACTTCCAAGACTGGTGATCTCAGCCGTATTGTTTTGTGCGACTCTGAAAAACACACACCTGGCATCGAGGAAGCGCGAGCGGAGGATCATGACGGCCTCGCAGGTGCTCTGTTTGAGCTGCATCTGGATGGAGCTGAACTTGCGGTGGATGATGCCCACCATCCGCTCGATCTCCTTGGGTGAGATGGGCCGCGTGCGACTCTGCTCCCGCAGCAGGTTCATCACGTGGGTGGTGAACTCGTTACAGGCCTGACGAGACAGAAACAATCATTTGTCAGGCACCGAGTACAGCAGAGAAGCAAGACACCGCAAGCACTGTAAGTAACATTGGCATGACACGGACAGAATCCAGGGTAGATGTGTTGATCTGGTAGGTGTGCTACACAAACTGAGTTTTTCGTTGCTGCGGCAGAAACAATGGCAGAGGATGAGCTACGCAAGGAGCGAAGCTCTCTTTGTACACTGAGGAGACTTTTTCATTGGCAGCGAAGAAAAAAGTGACAAGTGAAGACGTCTAAAAGAACAGCTTTCATTCCTGTTCACGTTCAGCAGGTTTGAACTGTCTGTCTCCCGTTCTCTCTCCATTTCTCATTCTCTCTCTCATTCCCTGTCTGTCTTTTCACTCAGTGTCTCCCCCGTTCTCTCTCTGTCAGAACCAGTCACTGGGAAGTGTCTGCGTCGTTTGGGGACAGGGGAGTCTGTTGACTGTCAGCACCGGGGTCGCGTCAGTTGAAATGAGACACAGTTCAGCGCAACAGCCGTTCTGCCCGTACACAGATACACGCGCTGGCAGTGTTACACACAGTGGGGACCTGAGCTGCATATTCACCCTAGTGACAGGTAGTAACGACGGGCCTGCCTTGAGACGATGACAGGCTCTAATATACCTGGCACAGATGGAAATGACAGGATGTTCACTAAAAAGTGATTTCAGAAAGCACGGTCGTTCAGGAGCTGCTTTGTGGGAGCTGATCTGAGAAAGACTATCTACATTTACTTTTTGTTAAAGATAGAATGATAACTTCTGCAGTGTGTGTTTAGTGAGGGTCTGCTGGGAAATGAGAGTGGTTTCAATGCTTTCTTTTACAGCAGACAAGGGAAATTGGCAGTGTGTGGGGTTGTTCTGTTGTTAGGGGTGTGTTCTGTTGTGAGGGGAGTGTTCTGTCTTTAGGGGTGTGTTCGGTTGTGAGAAGTGTGTTCTGTCCTCACCTGTTCATATTTCTCCAGCTCTGTGTGGTAGATCTGGCGGATCTGGGTTAGCTTGGCCCGGTAGTCAGAGTGTTCTGCTGAATTGTCTGAGCCCACACCACCTCCCACTGCAGCCGCTGCCGCTGCCGCCGCCGCAGACCCACCCCCTTTCTCTGGTCCGGACACACCTTCTGCCAGCAGCATGTTGTCCAATCGCATGAGCTGGGCATCTGGAGGCTCCTCCTCCTGGGCGCCACGAATACTGAGCACTACGGAAACAAGAGAGGGAAAGAGTAAGAGTCAGTGGCAAGCTCATCTACTGATGTAAATGCACAGTGGAAAGTGTGATGGCAGCAAGAATGTTGTAATAACTAGCCCTATTTGACTAAGACATGAAGTCAGTGAAGCAGTCACCAACATTGAGCCTGAAGTCTACCACTTCTGCGTGAATTCTAACACTGGGTGCTCCAGTTTCTATTGTCTTTTTTACCCGGTTCTGTGTAAAGTTTACCACTTATATTTACATTTACATTTTAAACATTTAGCAGATGCTCTTATCCAGAGCAAATTACAGTGAGTGCATACATTTAAGAGAAACTAGGTGAAACAACAACAACTCAGTAGTAAGCAAAAACAGTGCTAGAAAAGAATCATACATTTTTTAAGTCAACAGGCAACAGAAGAAGTGGAATTAAAATTATATCTATGTACTCATTGAAGAGGAAGGTTTTAAGCTGGTTTCACCATTGAGGAGACAGGACGCAGAAGAGTTTTGATTGCCTTGATCGGGAGATGACTATGTTTTTTATTAACCCGTTCTGTGTTACTTTTACCACTGGATGCTCTACGTACTACAGTCTTTATTTAACATGTTCAGTCTGAAATATGACCATCGCCGTAATAGCCCACATCTGTGCCATAAAAACCTGGATTTTACGAAGCCTGGCAGCACCCAAGATAATAAAACAATAATTTCATCGATATTGAATATCATTTCAAGTAAATAATTTACAGAGACTTCCATGTGAATTTTTCTAGGGAACTGTAGAGCAGATTATGGTATTTACTTAAGACAATAAAACAATAACATCATGTCATAAAAAAAGATAATAATCTTCCCGGTCCGGCAAACTAATATTATTATCGCAACCTGGCCATGATAATCTGAAGCTCCAGCTGAAGGTTATTAAAATGACTCAAAGATCAATGCGGATAATCACAGTGACACGGAAGAAAACAAATAGGAAATAGCAAAGATATGCCGGCTAAGTGTTACTGATATTTCACAAACTAAAGCTGAGTAATATTTGAAGGTACATCTGCCTGCACCAACATTCAAGCATTCTCCATGACTGATAAAGGTTGTTGTCAGCCATATTTAGGTGACTGGCCCTTAAGGCTACTGGCCCATTGCTGAGACGATTCACACTGTTGGCATGTCCAGTCGGGTGCCGTGGCCACAGTCTGAACCTACACTTCACCTCTCACATCCCCAAAGGCACTTAGCTCACTGCTTCTGCTCGAAAAAGGATGCAACACGCCACAAACCGACCTCAGTCGTTAGCACAGAGTGCAAAACGGTGTTTCATGCCCCTGCACTCAGAAAAACACGCATACAGAATCCCTCTTCGATTCACACACACGCAAACACAAAAAAGGTCTAACAAAAAAACTCACCTCTGGGACTGTTTTACTGTGTTACTGCTCATGTGTTCCATGTGGTGAAGCCCGGTGCGCTCTCCCTGTCTGCCACTAGGGGGCGCCCTATGTAAAGCTGCAGTGCTGCTGGTTTCAGAGGTGAAGACAACCAGGTGTAGCCTGTTCATATCATCCACCATCTTTACTAACAAAGACAGGCAGCGCGAGATATGCTGTCTGGACAGTACACGTCCGCATCCTCGCTAAGCGGTCACATTACCCTCAAACAGACAGCATTACTACAAAATGGTCAAAGAAGGAGAGAGGATGTGCTGGGTAACACATGTATGCTTTCTGGATGCGTTGCAGACTGCTGCTCTCGGGACTGTGGCTTCATCAATGGGGATGAGGTGCCTGCCTGCCTCCTGACCTGTCCTGTGACAAGTTGTCCAGATGGATTCCCAGGCCCTCATGGAGATCCTGTCTCTCCCACGACCCCATCTTCCACCCCGGCACCTCTTCAGGTCAGTTAAGCGTGGAGACGCATGAGGCAAAATGTCAATGGCTAACAAACGACTGGAAAGGTCTGAAGTTCAGAGAGGCGAGTATGTGTGCACATTTGAGTGTGTGCCTAGTATGGACTTGCACCCGTGTGTGTGTTTTCGTCGTTGGTGTTGACTTCTGTCCACCCGCAAAATGTGTCCTTCCTGTGTTCCTGTAAAAATGCTTGAAGATATTTCCGTCTCAGTCAGACCCCTCCTAGCTCATCTGTTATTCCTGAGCTGTAGAACCCCGCCATCAGACCGAAACACAAGTCCAAATCTCCGCCAACGTCTCTCCAGTCACTGTCACTATCTCCAACCCACTTGGTGGGAGACTCCACTCTGAATTTAAACGACGGAGGCAAGAGACAGAGAACAGCAAATAAAAGGTTGCCTGGCTCTCCCTCACAGAACCCCACACCAGTAGGAACAGACTAAAACTGTTGGGTTCGTAGGGAAACAGCATGTAGGCTACTTCCAAGTGGAGAGGAAATCTAATGAGACAAACTGTGATTTATTCATTCCCTGTATCCTCCAGTGCAAGACTAAAAGCATGAAATGGATTATATAAATACGATTAATAAAGATAATCATACAATTCACTGTGCTGTGACATAATTAGCCTAACCATAGCCATCAGCTTTATTTATTCCTGTTCAGTAATTGCAAAGAAAGCAATTAAAGTACTCAACGCCAGTCCAGCTTTATAGAGTGAACTCTGCCACCTTACGCCTGACCTTATCTTAATGATAATCACCTGGCTAGAGCAGAATTCATAATGCTGGATACATTTAATTTCCCTTCCCACTTTGATGAAGCAATCTGGGATACAAACAACAACCATGTTCCAAAATAGATGGGATGCCTCCTAGTGTTTTGCCCTGGTCCAAGTGCTTTAAGTGAATAGGCCTCTCCAGGCAGGCTCCTGGACCATAATGTGTATGAAGGAACACATTGGTTTGTGTTGGTTCTTATCTCAGACTAACAGTGTGTTTCTATAAAAAGATTGGGATCATATCATCTTGACCATTGCAGACAGACTTTAATTGGACAGTGAATGGACCCAATCACCCTGTGCTCCTCACTGTACTCATGTTTAATTCAACCTCTGTCCCTCTCTGTCTCCCCCTGTCTCCTTATTCTCTCTCTCTCTCTCTCTCTCTCTAAATATGACAAATAAAAACTGCTAAATAACCCTCCTTCACCAGATGGGATAGCTGAAATCCATTCACGTTGTGAATTAAAATGATACATGGTTTCCATTCAAAGGACAGCTCAAAGTCATAACCTTTCTGTCTTATTGCGGCAGAAGACGTTTGCAAAGCACCAGTTTTTGCTCACAAATACAAAGCGAAAACAGAGCCACACACACGCGCACAGAAAACACTCAGACATAAAACAGCCTTCTCTGCATATTGGCAGACCAGCACTCAGCTCCCAGCCACGGCTCCCTGTGAGCGGTTTTAAATGAAAGCATGTTTAATTAATGATGTTGAAGTATTCTGTCACAATTAGGAAGATGTACGGCTAAACAAGCCAGCAGTGATGTCCCTGACAGCCATGATGAAAGTTTACCCTCCTCGCCTCTGACTGGCAGACAGCAGCCAGTGCTGGACTGGATCCATTTCACGTCGATACAGTAACGCAATACACTCCTCCACAGTGCTGTGTTTGTGCAAGTGTGTGTGTTTGTCTGTATGGTGTATCTGCATTTGTGTACACCATTTCAGCGCGTCCCCATCACTGTGCCTCAGCAGGCATATAGGAAGTATATGTATTGATTCTGTGGGCGTACGTCATTCAGGGATTCAGCTGTTAATAAATCAGTTGTGTTCAACAGTCGAACATGTGTGTGTGTGTGTTTGTGTGTGTGGGACTGTCAGTAGGAGTGGAAGTGACAGTCACATGATAATGGAACATCACCACTATTCATCCGTGCCAAGCGCCATTCTGGGACAGAAAAGCAACAAGCTGAAATCTTGAAAAAGCAGTGTGATGATTTAAAGGACACCAGAGCATCATGACTAAATCATCCAGAGCTTTGCATATGGTGAGTGTGTCATGATGAATCTCCCAGCATTATCATGTCAACTGTATGTCGTTTATTCAATAGAAATTAACACATTCTACGTTATGTCCCTTTAAATTAAATCAGTGTTGTCCTTACAAAGGTTTAGGTTTACTCCCTACTGTGCTTCAGGGGAAAGTCTCCCTGGCCTGAAATATCCTCTCCATCACAAGATAATGGTGACTAGAAGAACTCCAGTACAGAAGGGCAAAACAATAAAGAACCTCTAAAACCATTGCCTATGCTTTATCAGCCATCTCCACTGTCATGTTGAAAAGCTGGTGGAACCCAGAGTATTATGGCTGACAGAGGCCGGGCAGGCAGCAACAAGGACAGTGAAAAGCAAAATAACAAGAGATAGACAGTGAGGGGGGAGGAAGGAGGAGAGATAAAGAAATGGACGAATGGAAGGTGAAAAATAGAACTGAAATAGTGAAGCGAGGACGTGTCAATTAAAAAAATGAACCTCGGTGCTTTGGGAGGTGACAGCTGGCGGGAGACGAGCTGACAGGCGTCACATTAAGCGGATTTGGTGGCCGCTACCCCCCCCCCCTTCCCCCATTCCTGCACCGGCGACCGATCAACCGACCGGTGGCTCCTCCATCCTTTTGCAGTCGTGAGCAGTGAGAGATGAGGCGAGGCTGGGTGAAGTGGCGAGAAGAGCAGGGCTCTACACAAGGCAGTCAGATTGGTGGGCGTTTTTCAGTGCAAGTTCCCCCTGAAGCTACACCTAATAATGGTAATTACGGTGGTCATCTGAGGATTAAGCAGGCCAGGCTGCGGCCCGGGGGCCCGGTCCCCCTAACGAGGCAGGAGCAGCCAATGCCAGAAGAGGAAAAAACATTCAGAATCACAGTTAAAGGCCCCTTCATTAAAATAATTCATTATTCAAAATAGGCAATATATTAGCCCCCCAGCAACTGCCTGTCCTTTCTTAAGGTGTCTTAAAATATATATCGTCTCGATCTAATCAAACCCGTGGTCGGCTCATGCAGTTTTAATCACCCGAGGCGTCAGTGAAAATCACAGTGGCTGAATATCTTCTTGGTAAGTCACGAGAATCACTGAGCTGCAGTCAGCCGGCTATGAGAGAGACAAAGGCCTCTATATGAAATATTATACACACAGTTTCACTTTTGTAGGAATTTCAACATAAGAACATGAATATCATTATTGGGTTTGGAGCAAAAATATAGCAAGTATAAACATCCTTTTCTCATACCTTGGGTTTGAACACCATGTTACAAGTGATACATAGCATATATTTATTGCATTCTGCATGTACATGAAGTTGCTTTGAGCTGTCCTGACTCTCATCATACACAGTAAGAGCTAGATTTTGAGAAGGGTTAATCCCTAGGTGTGCTTTTTAGCATTTAGACCTAATCTTAGCTGCAGTAGGAACCCTATTGAGCGACTGAGCTTTAAGGCGCTCACTGACAGCGCGGGCCAGGTTGCCCATCCATTTACAATGAAGCCGAGGCAGGGGGTGGCGTTCTTACGAAGGTAGCTCAGCAAGGCTCAGTTGTGGTGTGGAAAATAAAAAACGGTTATATTTTTGAAGCAGTGTCATTAGTATTAACCAATTACAGTAGAATATGTTTTGGTTTTTTAGGGGTGGATTAGCTTTAACGCTGCACTATGTAGTGTTCCATTCATTTGTCCTGTCAGCCCAAATTTTACGTTGATTTTTTAAATAATATTCTACATATACATGTTTTTACTGAACACAGGAATAATACAGAGACAATATAACCAATTTCCGAAAAAACACATTGTTATTTTGTTTCTAGTTAGATAATGTGAAATGTCAATTTAACTATTGAACATATTTTGTATTTTTTAAGTTGATGTTTTCAACCTCTGTATCAAATAGGCTAGTTGCTAATGTTTACTCTTCATAAATCATAGTTTTTGTATTTTTTTGTAGTAGGTCGAAAAAGTTACATTTAATACAGGTTTAATATTGCATTTTGATTATTGCTTCCATCAATGCAATTGCATAATTTCCAATATTCTTTTAGTGTTTTAGTATCCCTTCCTTTATTTTCCCCACAACCCCAACCACCGCTCGCCCAATGAGAGTAACCTAATAAACATCTACATTTTAGCTTTAATTTCTAGCTTATACATTCTTTTTTGCATTAGTTATAGTTGATTTGTTTTTAATCAGCCTTCCTTTATTTCTGATATCCATGTAGTTTTTCTGTTTGACACAGATTTCTAACAGTGATATTTAAAGTTTTTGCATAAAAATCTGCAGAGCTCGGAAGATTATATCTTCCATATATATAACGTTCTATTGGTTGCCAGAA
This sequence comes from Umbra pygmaea, assembly GCA_016801145.1. Taxonomy (NCBI): domain Eukaryota; kingdom Metazoa; phylum Chordata; class Actinopteri; order Esociformes; family Umbridae; genus Umbra; species Umbra pygmaea. The sequence goes on along the minus strand of JACXGM010006777.1, from coordinate 10,201 downwards.
TTTTGTATAATAATTAAAATGGGAACTTTATAAGTTTTAAATTAGGTGTCGTGTTGCGACAAAATCATATGCCATGGAATTGGTACATTGAAAATCTTTTCCCAGCTATTTTGTAATTGGAATGGCACAGCTGCACATTTTTTTCTCCTTAAATGGAATTGGTGCATCTTTATCACTAGTTTCCTTAACCACTTATGGTTTTAAATGCAGGGTCGACAAGTTTTAACAAGCAAGGTATTTTTTCTGGTCTGTTGGCGCATGTCTTTCACTTGTACATAAAACAGTATAACCGAAACAGCACAATAATGTAAACATTACATTTTTTTAATTTTTAAGGTATGAGCAGAATATGAAATGGATATCTACAATATATAAACTGGTATATTAAGTGGTAATGCTGCAATTAGTTGATTGTAGTTTTGGATAGAGCAAGCATTTCCATATGTGTTTATTAGCTGCATGTAGGACATCGCCTCATTTTGTATATAATTTATAAATATTATTATTTTTTAAACATATTATCAAAGAATAAAAAAAATTAAATTAATTTTTATATTTTAATTTAACCACACAATTTGTATTATTGGTTCTATATATTTGGGTGGGTTAAATTGAGATTGCATAAAAATTTCTATGGCTTGTTAAAAAATAATGATATCTTAGAGGTGATTTCATTTTTAAATAGCCGAAAGTGAGTGTTGTGATATGAATAAATGGAAAAAGACCCTTGTTGAACTTCGGGTGAGACATTCCTGTAAATTTGCTAGAGAATCATTTTTGATTTAAGTATAACTTTTGTATAACCGATGCCTTTAATGACAGGTCTAATGCTTTAATATTTAATAATTATTCAATAAAATTAAATATTTCTTGCTCAAATATTTTAAACAGCGTATCAGTGGGTGTAGGCAATACCATAAGCAGATGGGTAAACTGTGCTATAACCAGAGATTTAATCAGGGTGATCTTTCCACAAATAGTCAGGTTTTGTCCTTTCAAAGGTAGCAATATCTTACCTATTTGTGCTAGCTTTCTATAAAAATATTCTTGACGAAGAATAAATATGTCTTTCAGGATATGTATATTTAGTATGTCCAAGTCCCCATAAGCCCATTTTATTGATAAACTATAACGTAATGTAAAAGTTGCATCGTTCAGTGCACCGATACATAATACAGTATACTTTTCATAATTTGATTTTATTTCAAAGATGGTCGAAAAGGTATGTAGATCCTCTATAAGGCTGTGTAGGGGTTCTTAATTGTGGATGTAAAAGAAATGAATCATCAACGACAATGACACCTTTGTTTTTAAGCCATGGATTTCTAATCCCTTGATCTTATTGTTTGTTGTAATTTTAATAGCCAACATTTCAATGGCAAAAAATAGATTAGCAGATAGTCGACAACCTCTTGACAATTTAGAACATTGAGAGATGTAGCCATTACTGTTTTACAGCTAGGGTTCCTATACATAACTTGAACCCATTTTTTAAAAGATTCTCCAAAATGTAAATATTCCAGGCATTTAAACATAAACTCCAATCATACTTTATCAAAAGCCAAAGTCAGTTAGGAAAACCAGGCCTGGTGTCCAGTTACTTTATAGTGTTCTATTGTTTCCACTACTTGTGTTATGTGGTCTCCAATATATTGTCTGTGTAAAAAACCTGTCTGATTAGGATTATAGAAGATGTTAAAATTGCTGGAAAAGCTTCTTGGTTAAATAATGGTCTTTGAGTAAGGTAAAAGTTGGTTGTTTTCAGTTTAATACGCACCAGTTGTGCAGGACAAGTCTCACCACAGGTAGGTAACAGATTGTATAGAGAATACCCTGATCAACAACATCAGTTGGCGTTTATAGCCTTTGGGGACTCAGCATCACAACGTAGATAAGACATCTCTAGCACATTCAAGCAAAAGGTGGAAACCCCTTCTAGGAGCTTCTTCCCCTTATCTTATCAGAATGTTGCCTTGGCTTACATGATGTCAAGCATATACCTTGCTTCAAGGAGCACATATTATGTTACCCTGACCTGCTCGCCTGAATGATATTGGCACATATATGTTTAATCTCTGGTACTACCACAGTCTAATAGATAAAAAGAACTATGAGCTACATGCTACCTGGAAGCTACCTGCTGCCTGTACTCATGCACATCCATGATGGTCTTGACTTTCCTCCTTGAAGGAGAAAATAACTGACTGAACTTTAGGCCTTACAATAACGACAGGCCTCATGATTTGAGATGACCTCATTTACCACTCTCAACTAGTTAACATTCTAAACTACTTTTAACTGTTATATAACATGCTCATATAGAATTAGTTCCAACATGATGAATATCTGACAACACCTTTTTAATTCTAAGTGCTAAGCATTTTTGCATCACACCACTTAAGTGTAAGAGGCCTCCAGTTTTTTAAATTTACTGGATCTTCATATGTGGCACCTGGGTCCTGTTTCAATAATAATGAAATCAGACCTTCTTGTTGTGTGTCAGATAATCTACCATTTACATAAGAGTGGTTAAAACATGATAATAAGGGTCCTCTGGTTATGCCAAAAAGGTTTGGTGTACCTCAACAGGAATGCCATCCAGCCTTGGAATATGCTTTGCCTTAAAATTTTCTCCTCTGTAATTTTGCCATTGCATGAGCTTTTCTGAGCAGAAGATAATTTTACATTATAATTAGGAAAAAAGTCCATACAATTTAGTTCTGGTAGAGGCAAAGGAGGAGACTGAAATTAAATCATATGTTTAAAGTACTTTACTTCCTCATTCAAAATCTTGTTTGGTGAGTCATAAGTGGCTCCATCATTAGTAACAAGTTTCATTTTTTTCGAAGCATTCCTAAGTTGAAGATTGATAATGATGTGCATTCTTCTCCATATTCCATCCAGTTCACCATATTTTTATAATATATTATACTTCATCTTTCTTGTATAAGTTCAGCCACTTCTTTTTGTTTATCCTCCAACTTAGTCTAAAACTTTATAGTACATTTCTTATTGATATATATTGGTGCTATTAATCCATCAATTTCTTTGTAAGATATAGACTCTTTTGACTTGAACTGCTTTTGTTTTATGGATGAGTAGTGAATTGCATGGCCTCTAAAAGCAGATTCATAGCGTCCAACACAATAAGCGGATCTGCTATACCTATGTAATGTCAAAAATGTCTGTTTTACATTAATTTGTCCTTGTTAAAAATAAATTATCATCTAGTAAGCTTTGACTGAATTTCCAACATGATCTCACAGAATTCCATGAAATTAACACGGTCCCTTAACTTCAAAATCTGTGGCAGTTTCACAAAATCGCAAAAGATTCTGTGAAATAAATACAGACCCTTAACTTCGAGTGTAAATAGTGTAGATTTTGCAGGTTAGAAGGTTGGGCACAGTGGATGGGCATATAAACATTCGACTCACATCCCAGAGTTTGCCAGTTCAAGTCGAGGTGGACACTTTGCATGTATTTTGTTTTCTATTCCAGCGTGATGCAGACGTGTTGCACATGTGCTTTTTTATCCTTTTTACCCTCACTGTCACCATGTTTCCAAACAATAGCCGCTTTCCGACCGCAGGGATTTTTGCAGTTCCTAGAACATAACGTTCCTATAACCATTTTTTTCTCGTGTTCCGATAGAAGAAATTGCGGGATTATTTAGTTCCTCGCACTGCCGTTCCTATAACCTTTTTAGCTCCTACTCCAGAGCAGGGTCTTTCCATTTTCCCTTTTCCCAGGTCCACGTTGATT
>JACXGM010006776.1:14466-32252 GCA_016801145.1 Umbra pygmaea | reverse complement strand
GGAACAACAAGGGAACAATCAATACATAATAATACATAATTGAAGCAAAGAACTAAAGTTGTATTGTGTGGTTACTGGAGTGGGTTTGATACACCTCACAAGGGTCAACTAACTTTATTGCCACCAATCTCCACTTGAACCTAGATATAGAGAATCCATCCGGGTTGGGAGCTGTGACCTGGAGCTGGGGTTACATTAGCACCAGTAATGTTCATCAGGTTTGCAACAGGGTGATGTTAACTTCCAACTCTCTCACGACACTATACCCTCTATATCAGTGGTTCTAAACCAAGGCGAAGCATCCCCAAAAGGTGTCTGAGCCCCATTTCTGCATTTTTCAAACCCAGGTCTGTGGTAAAAAAATATAATAATAAAAATAATAATAATAAAAAAGTCCCACTGAAGCTTCCTTCATAGAAAAAGTTAGGCAACTAACCACCGATGTCTGATTGGTAGAAACAGAGTGCTTTCCATTTGACTTTAACAAATTTGACTCAAGCATTTGAACAGTTTATAATATGACACATTACATTGAATGATTCTCAGGAACAAGTACAAGTCAATTGTTTCCATTGTTTCCACTGTGTATTGTACCACATGTTAAAAGGGACTGTGTAAAATCTAAATTCAAAGCTCTGCATGCCTTAATTTATGTCTATCATATCAAGTATATACTGTAGACATGGTCAAGACGATCTGCTGAAATTCAAACCAAGCATCAAAATGGAGAAGAAAGGTTATTTAAGTAACTTTGAACGTCGCACAACCATCTCTAGGGTTTTTAGAGAATGGTCAGAAAGAGAAAAGATCAAGTAAGTGGCAGTTCTCTGGGTGAAAATGCCTTGTTGATGGCAGAGGTCAGAGGCAAATTGCCAGACTGGTTCAAGCTGATAGAAAGGCAACAGTACCTCAAATAACCACTTGTTACAACCAACGTTTGCAGAAGAGCATTTCTGAATGCACAACACATCAAACCATGAAGCAGAGGAGCTACAGTAGCAGAAGACCAAACCAGGTGCCACTTCTGTCAGCTAAGAACAGCAAACTGAGGCTAGAATTTGCACGCGCCCTCCCCAAAAGGACAATAGAAAATCCGAAATACGCTGCCTGGTCCAAAGTGTCTCGATTTCTGCTGCGACAGAAGGTAGGGTAAGAGTCCACATAAAGATATGGATCCATCTTGCCTTGTATCAACCTTTCAGGCTGGTGGTGGTGGTGATGTATAGTAATGGTATGGGGAATATTTTTTGCTGCATTTTGGGCCCCTTAATACCATTTGAGCATAGTTTGAATGTTACAGCCTACCATCCCTTTATGACCACAGTGCATCAATCTTCTAATGGTTACTTACAGCAGGATAACGAGCCATGTCACAAAGCTCACACCATCTCAAACAGTTTTTTTGACCATGAGAATGAGTTCACAGTACTCAAATGGCCTCCAGAGTCACCAGACCTAAATCCAATCGAGCACATTTGGAATGTGTTGAAATGGGAGATTTTCATCGTGGATGTGCAGCTGACAAATCTGCAGCAACTTGCGTAATGCAATAATGTAAATACAGACTTAGAGCTCAACAGCACCAATACACAGAGGCTTTAGACTCTAGAGGCCTAATATCGCTCAACATATCTTTAACCGATGCCAGCAAGTGGGCTAACTAATCTGTTACAGAACTCATAGAATATAAAATTAACCTTTCCCTGAAGGGTTTTTGGAATGTTGTTTGTTTTAGGGCCGGGGCCAATTTAAGAAATGTAAAATACGGGACTCTGGGAAAACGGTTGGGAACCCGTGCTGTATATGATAATCGGCTGGCTTTCATTAGCACTACTGAGATTAAGCCATTGGTATATTTTCATTTCACAGGCCAAATTTAGGCAGCCCCTAATTTACAGACAGTGTGATCCTATACACTATTGTCCAACAGGCTAGTGGGAAATATTGCCAGCACTCCCAAAACTGCATTTCCTTTAAGTAGAACTTTAAGTGCTCTTATTCTTTCTAACATTTTAAAACCTTAGTGCTAGTGCCTCTTCACAGATTGAAGTGTAAATTGCATTCTGTCACAGCTGATTGAATAAGAGGACAGAAGACTTTCTTCCTACAATAGCTTCAACCTTGCAGATGTTTCAAAATGGCAAGCTATTCATCTAGAGTAGTGCTGCCTTAACTCACCCTAAAGCTTTAACATCAGAGCCATTATCTTGGCACAGCGGCAGTGCTTTATAATCATGGGTTTACAGAGCTAAATATTCAAAGCAGCTCTCCATTTTTAACAGTTTTCTTTTTCTGTCAACTGTTAATGTGCCTTGGTTTCCTTGGCTGATTGCAAAAAAGACAATAGGAATGTTGTTTTTATTCAACCATTGTTCCAAAATTGTGAAAGTGATTTTCTTCAGTGCAGCTGGGTACAGCTACTGCAATTATTTGGAAACACAGTGGATGTAAAAAAAAACAACTCAAGATCAGCTAACAATGTGCAACTGTCTGGCTGCGAACTGAAAAGAAAACTCAACTCTGTGTTACAAGACGTTAGGTGCAGTGGCCACTTAGGGTTATATTTAATTTAAAAATGTAATTTTAAAAACAAATCATTAACAACATCCTGTACAATTATATAATCAGCTTTAAACAGTCATGTAATATACTCTAGTGTCTTCCTACTTCTCTAAAAATAAAGATTAGGTAAAAATGTAACTTGTTGACACAATATTGCTTCAACATCTGCTTTGACGTGATTGAATTGCAAGATGCAGATAGAGAATATCCAGGCTGTGCTGCGTGACAGGAAGGCAACTGGACAATGAGAGTGGGCCTGTCATCCGAACACGTCTTCCAAAAGGCAAGTCCCACTGTAGAGTGTCCAGGCCTGTGTGTCCTGTGGGGTTCAGGCCGCATGCTGGCTGACGGCTGATTGGCAGAGTTTTGGTGCAGCGCGTTTGATAACAGCCCAAGGCAGACGGGGTGCCAGCTGGAATCCGTTCCTTCAAAGGAAGTTAACTTTGACTGAGTCAAATCTTTCACCAGGTTTCTCTCTGAGACAGACGGAATTGATTGTCAATAGATAGATAACAGAGCTGCCATTCCCTCGAGGGTGCTGGGTTTTGTTATAGCGCAGGGAAGATTGTGTTTATCTAGCTTTGATGTAGCCTCAATCTCCCCACACTGTTGAAACTAAGGCTTTTACACTAGTGTGTATGGGGTGTCATGTGGCTCAACTGGTAAAGCATATCACTGCAGCACCAGAGTTGTGTTTGAGTCCCGCAATGGACGAGGACAAAGAATTAACTGGAAACAGACATGCTACACCTGCTATTAAAAGTGAATGTAAATACATCTACTCTATGTTCCCACTCTTCTTCAAGCACATACCCCATGCTGCAGGAACACAGCCAGACCACTGGTTTAGCCTCCTCCTGTGTGAATGTAATTAAACAGAACTGTTGTTGAGTAAGGTGCAGTCATGAGTGTCAAGGGATTTGAAGGCATGAGGAAGTGCAACCCTGTTCTCTGTTAAGCTTTCTTTTAAAAATAGTGAGTGAAAAATGGAGAGTGATGGCTGGCTTTTTACATCCACTGCTGGATAGTTTGTGTTGGTAAACACAGCAACCTCTGATCAGTGCAAACTATCGTTTAAGTGTTGAAAAGTGTAGTAAGCTGACTTAAGTTTGGCAGGACTTCTCCGGAAATGGGGCGTTTGTGTGGGTTTGCGGACTATCCTGTGCAAGAATCTGACCTTCTTCGCCTGTGTTCTAGGACCAGGGAACTCCTACTTCAAATATGCAGAGAAAATGTTTCTACACCCTTGTGATATCAATATAAAACAACAGAGGACAGAACACCTCTTCCACAACAGAAGCCCATAAGAATAAATGTACAGAAGCACCCAGAAAGAGGACGTTGCCTCCCAAAACACGATGACAAAGTCAGTTCATTCCTACAGCATCTTACTTCTAATCATGTTCACAGACCAACAATACACATTTACTATGTGATAAATATCAGACCATTTCTGAAAACTGCAACATGAGGTTTGTCAATTTATATTCTCCTAAAGCCTAATTAGTTCAGTAACCTTTTTTACACACAGAGACATTTACACACCAACGCAAGCATATGCTCTAGCCTATGAAATAATAAGTGTGCCTATTTGTAATCGTAAAAGATCAATTTCAATGAGTTGAGTAAATATGTCTACATATTTCAGTGTAATAACAACCAAATAACATTTGTTGTTGTTGTTTACCTTTAAGCGGTGCTACTTACAAATGTAGAATGTTCACATTGTAGAACTACATAAACTATTTCCATTGCTTTCCTCTTATTTAGTAAGAATTACTGGCAGAAATGCAGTGCATCCAGAAAGTATTCACTGCACTGCACTTTGTGCACATTTTGTTATGGTACACCCCTAATCCGAAATTCCCTCAAAATCCTACCCCGTAACGACAATGTGAAAGTAGTGTGTTAGAAATCAAAATTTATTAAAAATAAAAACAAAATAAGCACATGTACGTAGGTATTCACAGCCTCTGCTCAATACTTTGTTGAAGCACCTTTAGCAGCAATTACAGCCTCAAGTCTTTTAGAGTATGACACTACAAGCTTGGCATGCCTTTTTTGAGATGTTTCTCCCATTCTTCTTTGCAGGACATTTCAAGCTAAGGTTACAGAAGAAGCATCAGTGCACAGCCATTTTCAATGCTGGAGTGCTGTCAGAGTGACCATCGGGTTCTTGGTCACCTACCTGACTTCTACTTAGGAGTGGCTTCCATCTGGCCACTCTACCATACAAGCCTGATTGGTGGAGTGCTGCAGAGATTGTTGATCTTCTGGAAGGTTCTCCTCTCTCCACAGAGAGACCAGAGCTCTGTCAAAGTGACCATCAGGTTCTTGGTCACCTCCCTGACTAAGGCCCTTCTCCCCCAATCGCTCAGTTTGGCCAGGCAGCCAGCTCAAGGAAGAGTCCTGGTGGTTCAAAAACTTGTTCCATTTATGAATGATGGAGGCCCCTGTGCTCACTGGGACCTTCAATGCTGCAGATATTTTTCTGTATCCTTCCACACATCTGTGCCTCGATGTAATCCTGTCTCGACAATTCCTTGGACTTCTTGGCTTGGTTTGTACTCTGACATGCACTGTTAACTGTGGGTAAAGTTGAAAGAACTGCTCAACTCCTAATCAAAAAAAGTTATATAGACTATCTCAGGGTGCTCGTTTCAATCACTCCAGAGAGTCCTAAAGGCTTAAATGAAGAACTTCAACTAGGATGTTTTCTGTGAGCAACGGGTATAATTGACCATTAAAAGAGTTGTCTACAATATTATATAAATTGTGTGGACCAATTAATGTGTTCCTGGTTAAAAAATGCAAGTAGAATTGATGTCTTTGATTATTTATTTAATTAAGAGTGTTGTTTATAATGTTTATGACTCTGTGGCGGATGTTTTGCTGTAAGTTAATGGTGAATGTATAGGACCTACATATAGTTAAATGTATCGTAGATGGTTAATTGTATGCTCAATTGATGGCTTACTTGTTGATTACGTAATTTGCATTATTATACCTAACTAATTGCAGAGTGAATGACACCACTATAAACTATGCCACCAATTAATGTGTTCCTGGTAAAAAATTATAAGTAGTATTGATTTATTTGAATATCTAATTAAGAGTGTTGTTATAATGTTTATGATTCTGTGGTGGATGTTTTGCTGTAAGTAAATGATGGTGTGTGTGTATGTTTGTATAATAACTACATATAGTTAAATGAATTGTAGAAGGTTAATTGTATGCTTAATTGATTGCTTACTGTTGATGATGTAATTTGTAATTGTTAGACCTAACCAATTGTAGAGTGATTGACACCACTATAAATGATGCCAAGCCCACTTTATGCTATTTTTAAAAACGCTGACGAAGGCGGTGGCCGAAACGCGTTCGTTTAATGACTAATGCACTAAACGATTAAACATAATTGAAGGACATTTATTCCTGCTGTGAGTGCCGTTTTTTTGGATGATTTACTGTTAACTGTGGGACCAGATATATACAGGTGTGTGCCTTTCCAAATCATCTCCAATGACCGGACTTCTCCACAGGTGGACTCCAATCAGGTTGTGGAAACCTCTCAAGGATGATCAATGGTAACAGGATGCACCTGTGCACAATTATTACTGTAATGGAAAAAGGCTGTGAATACTTCATTTTTTAATTTTTTATAAATTTGCTAAGATTTCAAACGCACTTCTTTGTCATTGTCATTATGGGGTTTTGTTTGTAGAATGTTGAGGGAAATAATGAATTTAATCTATTCTGGAATAAGGGTGTAACGTAACAAAATATGGAAAATGAACTGTGGTGAATACTTTCCGGGTAAACTGTATGCAGCGCCCAAACAGAAGGATGCGTTGCCAACATACAATGCAGAATAATTAAGAGAGACAACGAAGGAGGGAAGATAAACAGCCGTTCACAGACAACACAGGATCAACTTAAATGTCACCATCCACTCAAGCAGAGCCCTCCAAAAGCATGGCATCACACTGGCACACACCCCTACCGCTGTGCCCAACACCACCCCCACAGGGTACCCTGCCAGAGGGGAAACCAACCACCCTACCAGCTTCTGCAGTACTGATTAGGAGACACATCCATATGATGTTCCTAAACCCCGTCCTCCTGCTCTCCTTCTGTAATAGAAAACACAGCTCTGGGAAAAAAGTATATAACACCAGTTATAACACCAGTAAATTGCTTTCATGCATCTTTGCTTGCTCTCCACCTGTGTTTCACATTGATGTTGGGTGACATTATGCCACTCCTGATGTAGAAATTCAAGCAGCTCAGCTTTGTCTGCTAGCTTGTGACCATCCATCTTCCCCTGGATTGTATTCCAGAGGTTTTCAATGCGGTTCATTTAAGAAAAATATTGCAGGGGTCTCTTCATTGTTTCCAGATCTGTATGTTCAATGTGTAAAAGCAACCAATGCATTTGTTTAAATTATTCATGCCATGGGTTGATAGAGAGAAATGTGTTTCAAAGTAACACAAGGCTGCTAGGCTGATTGTTTGCTATTAGTAACCCTAATAGTGATTCATTAAAAGAAATTGATAAAAGCAGACATATTTTTATGGTAGTGGTAAAGTATTATGAAACAACAATGTACAGTGAGTCAAATACAAATCTAATACTAATAAAGTACAACTGCCATTTTAAAATGAGAAACGTGTTAAAATTGACTGTTATCCAACATCACTGCAACCAAGTACTTTTAATAATATTCACAGCCTGTTCGTAGACTGTATTGCCAAGCCAAAATTGCAATATGTTTAACCAAAGCCTAGACAGGAGCATTTGTTAACTACTGACTTTCAGTACGCATGTTTTAAGACTCAATCCCTGAGCTGTTAAGTGAAAATTCTTTACATTCCTGGGCAAGTCAGTTACTGCTAATCAGGTTGTTGATGATCTTGTTGTTAATACAATTGTGTTATTTCACTTACCTCAACATGTACCATGGAAGGTCAAATTACATTAAGTTTGATCATAAATAAATAAAAAAATGTATGAATGCTAAGACTTAATAAATCCAAATGAACATCTCAGCTCAAATGAAATCTAGGATTGGCTTGATGTTTGGTAACAAGGCCTCCTTCACCCACGCTGCCAAACACAACCTGGGGAAAATGACTGATCCTAGACTATGGTCATGTCATCTACAACAGCCTCCAACACTTTCAGCAAACTCGATGCACCCCAACACAGTGCCATCCATTTTGTCACCAATGCCCAATAAAAACTCAGAAAAAAATTAAACTTCCCTTTTTCAGGACACTGAAACAAAATTTGTAAAATGCCAAATAACTTTACAGATCTCCATTTTAAAAGGTTTAAACAATAGTTTCCATGTTTGTTCAATGACCAAAAACATCTATGAACATGTACATGTGGAATGGTTAAGACACCAACAGCTTACAAACGGTGGGCAATTACGGTACAGTCACGGTTATGAAGGACATTCTAAAGACCTCTCTACTGACACTGAAAAACACCAAAATAAAGATGCCCTGCTAATCTGCCTGAATGTGTATTTGGCATGCTGCAAGGAGGCTTAAGGACTGCAGATGTGGCCAGGGCACTAAATTGCAATGTCCATATTGTTAGACACCTAAAACAGTGCTACAGGGATACAGAAAGGACAGTTGATCATCCCCACAGTGGTAGACCACGTGTAACACCTATACAGGATCGGTACATCCAAACATCAAAACTGTAGGACAGGTACAGGATGGCAAATACAACTGTCCGAGCTACATCAGGAATGCTGAATTTCCTTCCTTGGACCACTTTTGGACCAGTTACAAGATGTGATTTGAAAACGAAATCACAACACTCAGATCCACGAACCTGTGTCGCGGTCTGAGAAGGCAGAATCACGACACACCCCTTCCATCTCTCAAGAGTTATCCTTCCTGTCCAGATCTAATGCAACCACATCTTTAAATTACTATTAGTATTGTTTGAAGTGAACATTATACAATACGTAGACCTACACCACAAAACTAGTTGAGGATAAATTATTTAATTTTACCTGTAAGCATCCTCCAATTACGTGTCATCTGACTACCTTCCCAACCATGTGACGCCTACTTGCAAAAGTTGAGCTAGTTGAGGAACGTGTCGCAGATCATTAAAAATACTTAAATAATCCTAATTTAGTTTTCAAGAATTTAAGTTCTAAAAATGTCTAAAATCCTGTTTTCTAAGGTCTCAAAGAAATTCGACATTCATGCTATTTTTGTTCAATTGTATTTTGTGGAAAGAAGACATAAGCGCTTTCTCTGAGCAACATTTAGTTAGCAACTGCTGGCAGATTATAGTAATAGCAGGTGATTGCGGCAGCTCCATGAGTGTACCTCACAGCAACGCAGCTACTTTGTTCGTTAGTTACCTTATAAGCTTTGTCTGTTTGTGAGTCTTGTTTATGATATTTTATTTGTGTCCTTCAGCTTTGTTTACTGAAACATATTTCTTGTGATCCGTATTAAATTGCACATCTATCTTAGTACCTCAAAGCAACGACAATAACGACCCACTCATTGAGCAGTTAATCTCCACGTTCTCGTTCTGTTTCATTAGCGCACTGCGCATACAGTGTGGAGCCATGTATTACTTTTGAACAATTCTTTCTACCGACTGACCAGCCAGGCTTTGTGGAGTTTCTTTTAATTAGTTTGAATTGCTGGTTGTGAGTGTGAAACAGAAGCCATTTAATTTACTTTGTAAATGTAAGAGAACTTGATTGAAGAAGGATTTTCAACATGCCCGAATCATCTCCACAATGGAGTTTAGTTCTGTTTGTCTTTCAACAGTATTTTGTTACAAAGACAACATAGGTGTTATAGCTTTGGCTATTCATTTATTTTACTTAGGTATATTGTTAATAATTTGCATAGTTAACATTGTTCTTTGGCAAGTTTATACAGGATTTTTAAATGTTATTTACTAAAAAAATCATTTTTCTCTCTCACCCCCCCCCAAAAAAGAATCGAGGTTTGTATGGAATCGAGGGTCCAAAACCGTGATACGAACCGAATCGTGAGTTTGGTGTATCGTTACAGCCCTACTCGTTAGCCTACTTGTTTTTTATAATATACCATGGCAATATAAAGTCGTAACTATTTAGTCATGTGCCATGGCATGGCTAGAAATGTGATTGCCTGGCCATCGGTTTTAGAAAGATATCATACATTAAGTAGCTGAAAACGAAAGACATCTGGAGTTGATTGCAACACAGACCAGAGAAATGCATGTCATTCCCTCACGTGAGATTCTGTACAAAGTCATCTAAGTTTTCCCTTATCTTGCATTGTTGGTTTGTATATTAGTCTTGTATTCCACAGATGTTTGACGTGTGGAACAACTGAACAGGCAATTTGAGTGGTAATTACAATTGCACTAGCAGATATTACACTTGATACAAATTTACATTTCAGGACAGTTGGATTTCTTCGGCATAGATAGTCAGGGAAAATAAATTATCATGACATAGCAGTAGCACCTCCTGCACTTGTATACATAAAGACCACCCGTATCCATAACCTTTCATTCCCAGACAAGAGTTGTAAAGGAAGTATTTAAAGATAAAGTCTGCAATGTTCGTAATTGCAATAATAATTTTAGCCCCCCCCCCAATTTTAATCCGGATGTGTAGTATATTGTCTGTATTATATGCACAATCTAAGTAGAATCATCGTCTTACCGTAGTTTAGCTTGAAACCTGACAAGTGTTTCTTGGCCATTGCAGGCATTCCCTTACCAAGCGTCAGGCAGGGAACTCCCAACAAATGTGTGATGTATGGTTTGTTAAAGTAGGGGAAGTCCCATTGTCGATCAAACCTGAGCTATACGGGGAGGAGCGTGGACCCGTTTTGCTATAAGGCGCCTAAATTCACAATATTTAGAACCTAGAGGTTTAAATAGTTCTAAATATCACATAAAATCACAGATGTCATCTTTAGTGTCTCCAGAAAGACAATTTAAAGTAACAGAATTTGCAATGCCACACTACACAGTTGTTGGCTTGACTGTGTTAGCTTACAGTTTCAGTAAAGTAGGCTAGTAGGCTCTGTTGATGGGGTCGAGTCTGCACCAACCAAAAATTTGAACACATAAACAAATGCATTACTAAAGCAGACTGTAAAACGTGTGCCCTTTTATTGAAATCACAACATAACATGTGTTCAGACCATGTTATAAATTATGTAAATCATTAGCTTAATAGGAACTACTTCTTTAATGTGGCTTACAAATGGCAACAGTAAGAGGAGTTGTAGAGGGTACGTTAAAGTTATACGATAACCACGCGCCTCGCAATCATTTTATTTAGGTAAAAATACTCATTTGAAAAGTAATGTTCACAAATAAACTTTTAACAACCATTTTATAAACACATTAACACACTCCAGCAGCCTGTGCGTTGCCAGGGAATAACCTCTCCACCTAGTCCTTGGTCTTCCTCGAGGCCTCCTCCCAGCTGGACGTGCCTGGAACACCACCCTAGGAGTCGCCCAACAGATGCCCAAACCACCTCAACAAGCTCCTTTCTACACAAAGGAGCAGCGGCTCTACTCCGAGTTCCTCATGGATGACTGAGCTTCTCACACTCTCTAAGGGAGATGGCAGCCACCTTCCTAAAAAAAAAACATTTTGGCCGCCTGCACACACAATCTTATCTTTCGGTCATGACCCAGTCTTCTACTACCTTGTAGTAGACTTTACCAAGGAGGCTGAGAAGTGTGATACCCCTGTAATTGGCACACACCCTCTCACCACCCCGGTCTGCCACTCCTTTGGCACTATCCCAGACTCCCATGCAATGTTGAAGAGACGTGTCAACAAAGACAGCCCCTCACCACCCAAAGCCTTCAGCTTTTATGGACGGATCTCATCATTTTCCTGGGGATTTGCCACTGTGGATTTGTTTGACTACAGGACTACGGTTTCCCAGAACCACCTTGGTGCCAACCGAAAGTCCTTCTCCATAGCCTCTCCATACTTCTCCCACACCTGCTGCTTTGCCTCTGACACGGCAGAGGCTGCCGCTCCTTGGGCCCGTCGGTACCCTGCAATCGCCTCCAGAGTGCTCTGGGATAACATATCCCTGAAGGACCCCTTCGTCAGTCGAACAGCTTCCCAGACCATCGGTGTCCACAACAGTTTTCAAGGGTTACCGCAGGACCCCGTGCAGGATTCCATTCAGGGTCTCCAAGAAGGCCGAAAACTCTGAGGTGCTGCCCCCCCCCTCCCCACCACACTTATGCGTAAGTTACCCTCTTGTCCACCGGGTAAGTTTGAGAGAATTGTGCGTGCTGAGTAGGGTAAACTCAAGGACAAACAATGGATGAGCATTTACTGTACCCTGATCAAAGTTACGTGGTTGTAGGGCAGCTTTTCACACAAACATCAACTGTACACTTAATTTTGTTCTTTGATCAATGTTCTGCTTTAAGGGGTAAAACCATCAGGGACAGAGGATGTGAAGAGGAACAACCAAGAAACATTCTGTCAATGAACACATCACAGAGACTGACTAATGGAGAGTTGCTGGTAGTATTCATCAACTTTTGTTCCCTGATGAAAGGATATATATACACTCACCTAAAGGATTATTAGGAACACCGGATCAATTTCTCATTAATGCAATCATCTACTCAAACAATCACATTGCAGTTGCTTCAATGCATGTAGGGGTGTGGTCCTGGTCAAGACAATCTCCTGAACTCAAAACGGAATGTCAGAATGGGAAAGAAAGGTGATTTGAGCAATTTTGAGCTGGTTTTGAGCATGGTTGTTGGTGCCAGAATGAACGGTCTGAGTATTTCACAATCTGCTCAGTTACTGGGATTTTCACGCACAACCATTTCTAGGGTTTACAAAGAATGGTGTGAAAAGGAAAAAACATTCAGTATGCGGCAGTCCCGTGGGCAAAAATGCCTTGTTGATGCTAGAGGTCAGAGGAGACTGGGCCGACTGCTATAAGCTGATAGAAGAGCAACTGTGACTGAAATAACCACTCGTTACAACCGAGGTATGCAGCAAAGCATTTGTGAAGCCAAAACACGCACAACCTTGAGGCGGATGGGCTACAACAGCAGAAGACCCCACCGGGTACTACTCATCTCCACTACAAATAGGAAAAAGAGGCTACAATTTGCAAGAGCTCACCAAAATTGGAAAGTTGAAGACTGGTCTGATGAGTCTCGATTTCTGTTGAGACATTCAGATGGTAGAGTCAGAATTTGGCGTAAACATAATGAGAACATGGATCCATCATGCCTTGTTACCACTGTGGAGGCTGGTGGAGGTGGTGTAATGGTTTGGGGGATGTTTTCTTGGCACACCTTAGGCCCCTTAGTGCCAATTGGGCATTGTTTAAATGCCACAGCCTACCTGAGCATTGTTTCTGACCATGTCCATCCCCTTATGGCCACCATGTACCCATCCTCTGATGGCTACTTCCAGCAGGATAATGCACCATGTAACAAAGCTCGAATCATTTCAAATTGGTTTCTTCAACATGACAATGAGTTTACTGTAATAAAATGGCCCCCACAATCACCAGATCTCAACCCAATAGAGCATCTTTGGGATGTGGTGGAACGGGAGCTCCGTGCCCTGGATGTGCATCCCACAAATCTCCATCAACTGCAAGATGCTATCCTATCAATATGGGACAACATTTCTAAAGAATGCTTTCAGCACCTTGTTGAATCAATGCCATGTAGAATTAAGGCAGTTCTGAAGGCGAAAGGGGGTCAAACACAATATTAGTATGGTGTTCCTAATAATCCTTTAGGTGAGTGTATATCATGGTTGCATATTACACACTGAAAACCTCCCCTGGATCATACTGGCCCTGTTTATTTCAGGGAGAGTGAAGGTTAACTGCTATCAAGGAAATTATAGCAACAATAATTTTGTCATTGCACCATCCTTGTGTTTAAGATAAGTGAACTTAAATCTTGAGATGACAACATGGTTCCTCAGAACAAATAGGCTTGGAGAAAATTAATATTTATAAAGCATGTCCAGTTTTTGTACAATTACTTGCAGTACTTTACAAAGTACTTTACAATTTAAAGTAGAAATATGTTAAGTGAAATAATCATGTTTTTAAATTGATAATACTACACATTGGACTGGTAATAAAATGATAGTGGCTGTTAGATTTTTAAATATATCTTCCACACTGGCTGGTGAAACAAAATGTAAATTTTAGGCATTGGCTGTGAACAATCTGTTAAAAAATATAAAAATTGTAGCTGATAGTTTTTGAAACAATTGTTTCAATACTGACAATGGATTTTATTATTAAGTAAATACTTTACCAAGTTGAGACTGTCACGTTAACATTTACATCAGCCTATGTTATACTTTTTGGTTCACAATAAGCAGGTGATCAAAGCACAAATCAATTTTCATAAACCTTGTTAAAGCAGAAAAGATTATACTATAATTAAATTATTGGTTCCCTCTCATTATTCCTTCACTTTTCACTCTGCTTGGTGCTTTTACTCTTTATATATTTTTGTCTTTCATTAGGCTAATAGTCTAAATATCACATGTGGTAACACAAACATGCATGACACTATGGCAAATAGGGAAAAGGCCATTTGTCATATTGGCATCTAGTCATTCACAGCGCTGTACGAAGTCTGCCAGCACGTTATTATTAATTGTAGGTTTTAGGTGAATCACCACCTTGTTAGTATGTTTTGTATTTGTTGTTGAAGTATTTTCTGCTTACCTTCTAAAAGTAGCCGTCGACCATGCCGCTGACTGTTTAAAACCACTTCTTTCCTCATTCTGTTCAAAAACACCTTGCAACGAAAAACGACTGAATCTACAGCCTCATCGTCTGGGACAAGGAAATGGAAAAATATTTCTTTATTTTGGTTTGTTATTAATCTGTTAGACTTAAGAATGGTATATGATTGATAGTGCTTACTATTTGTTAATATTCTGTAGTTTGTTATAGACTAATATGATAATTTTAGAATTTATACAGTTAACTAAAGTTAAGTTCTTTAACACGTTTTATTCAAACATTAAAGGCATTAAAAATAATGCATTATTACATCATGTAGGTTAACTGGAATTTATTAGAGAAGTTAGGAGATTGTTTAGGACAAAACTTAGTTTGTTTTTATTAACTTGATGAGAGACCATATTCTAACATTATGTGTACAGTATGCAACATCACAACAATTGGCAATTTTTTGTCACCTTCTGAGAGTAACCATATATATTATATTTTAAATCATTTGCATCTGGTTTGGTGGCAATAAAATAAAATTAGATTAGCATCCTAGAATAATAAATGGTTTAAAAGCAGCAGATAACATTTTAAACTCCCTGGCACTAACAGACGCTCTGCCATTTAAGCATAGAGGCTCAGGGGACTGCAGGGATGAGTGTGTGCACCAGCATCAGTCTAGCCTGAAAATGAGGCTAGAAGTAAATTGGTCCAGGAAAGCTACTTTAATTCAGCCCCTATTACACGGCCCATCAAGCATCACTAAACAAGTGCTTGGCTGCACATCTCCTCCACACAAGTATGGTCTTTGAGGTTCAATTTCCTTAGTGAAGGGAGATTTTTCCTGTTACACCTTCACAATACTAATTAGGAACAACACAACCCAATTAAACAAGATCACGATGAAACTCCTTAATGAATACAAAATGCATGGTATTACTTAATGTACATTATAATATTAAAGTTAAATTATTATGATAATGTATTTACTATTAATTATTATTATATTAAAATCTAGTCTGTAGCTTCAGTTTGCTGTAAAAAGCACCCTTATTTGGTCCATGTATCACACAACTAGTCACCACTAACACGAATGGAACTGACAGCGTGTGCATCGAATGTCAGTGTGTCAGCGAATGTCTTTTGATAATCTGCCAAATTAAACCAGAATACCTAATGAATCTTAGATGAAGAAAAGATTAGCAAGCATCCCCGAGACAACCTTGTCCAGTCCTGTAAAGCCTGTCGAAATATTCAATTCTTAACAAAAATCCATCTCTGAAAACAAGTCTGACTGCCAATTAATATCACCATAACTCACATATACGATTCTGCTAGCAAAAGTGACTAAGTGACAAGCCATTTGTTTGTGATTGGACGCCTAACAAAGAAGACAAGGTATTGAGCGGAGGTCTTGGGTAGAATAGGTAATGGCCTGTCAGGATGATTCATTGTAGAGTAACAGGCTCAGGTCTGTTCATGATTCCCTGTCAAGAGAAATCCTCTGAACAAAATTAGGTCTATTTCCCAGAATACTCCATTAGGCCCTGTGTGTTCTAGCTGTATACAGTGCATCCAAAAAGTTTTCACAGCGCTTCACTTTTTCCACATTTTGTTATGTTACACCCTTATTCCATCGAAATTCTACACACAATACCCTGTAATGACAATGTGAAAGAAGTGTTTGAAATCATAGCAAATATATTAGCAATAAAAAATGAAAAAAGCACATGTACATAAGTATTCACATTCTCTGCTCAATACTTTGTTGAAGCACCTTGGGAACAATTACAGCCTCAAGTCTTTTTGAATATGATGCTACAAGCTTTGCACATGTATTTTTGGGCGGTTTCTCCCATTCTTCGTTGCAGGACCTGTCAAGCTCCATCAGGTTATATGGGGAGCCTCGGTGCACCGCCATTTTCAGATCTCTCCAGAGATGTTGAATTATGTTCAAGTCTGGGCTCTGGCTGGGCCACTCAAGGACATTCACAGAGTTGTCCTGTAGCCACTCCTTTGTTATCTTGGCTGTGTGCTTAGGGTCATTGTCCTTATGGAAAATGAACCTTCACCTCAGTCTGAGGTTCAGAGCGCTCTGGAGCAGGATTTGGGCAAGGATGCCTCTGTACATTGCTGCATTAATCATTCCCTTGGTCCTGACTAGTCTCCCAGTTCCTGCTACTGAAAAACATACCCACAGTATGATGCTTCCACCACCATGCTTCACTGTATGGATGGTATGGGAGTGGTGCCTGGTTTCCTCCAGACTTAACGCTTCCCATTCAGGCCATAGAATTCAATCTTTGTTTCATCAGACCAGAGAATATTTTTTCTCATGGTGTAGGCGTCCTTCAGGTGCCTTTTGGCAAACTCGAGGCGGGCTCTCAAGTGCCTTTTACTGAGGAGTGGCTTACGTCTGGCCACTCTACCATACAGGCCTGATTGGTGGAGTGCTGCAGAGATGGTTGTTGTTCTGGAAGGTTCCCCTCTTTCCACAGAGAAATACTGGAGCTCTGTCAGAGTGACCATTGGGTTCTTGGTCACCTCCCTGTCTAAGGCCCTTCTCCCCTGATCGCTCAATTTGGCCAGGCAGCCAGCTCTAGGAAGAGTCCTGGTGGTTCCAAGCTTGTTCCATTTGTGGATGATGGAGGCCACTGTGCTCATTGGGACCTTCAATGCTGCAGATATTTTTCTGTACCCTTCCACAGATATCTGCCTCGATACAATCCTGTCTCTGAGGTCTACGGACAATTCCTTGGACATCATGGCTTGGTTCATGCTCTGGCATGCACTGTTAACTGTGGGACCTTATATAGACAGGTGTGTGCCTTTCTACATGTTCAAACAACTGAATTTACCACAGGTGGACTCCAATCAGGTTGCGGAAACATCTGAAGGATGATCAGTAAAAACTTATGTACATGTGCTTTTTTCGTTTTTTATTTTTAATAGATTTGCTAATATTTAAAAAACTGTGTGCCTCTAAATTTTTTTATTCAATTACTTTTCTTCCAAGTCAGGTTCAATTGGACAAATCTTGTTAATTGTTGCATAATTAAATTTGGTATGGGGAGGTCCTGTAAAGTACAATACATTTTTCAACATCAGAGTTCAGTGCAATACAATATTGTCAACTGTTTAAAGAATTTCAGGCTACTACCGGTATATAATATTGATTTGAAATTTTGTAATCTAGTTCTGTATGTGCATTTTGTATGTGGTCCTATTTCAGTGTAATCCCCATCCTGGAATGTCAGAAGAGAGCTTCCCACACAGTTATGGTCCCACACCCGAGCAGCGTCATGATATTTGTTTTGCACTGGTGTGAGACTTAAACTGGAGGGGACAGTGGTGGCAGCGCTCTGGCTTACTTTTCAGACTCCTGTTACTATGTCACGGGCTGACTGGGTCTCGGGCTGACTGGGTCTCGGGCTGACTGGGTCTCGGGCTGACTGGGTCTCG
>JACXGM010006775.1:0-14206 GCA_016801145.1 Umbra pygmaea | reverse complement strand
AGTTTTATTATTATTATTATTATTATTATTATTATTATTACTACTATTGTCATTACTATTTTAAAATTCTTATATTGTTGTAATTCTTGTTTTTAAGCCCACTGCATAGAATCGCCGAGCCATGTCAAAAAGAATTTCTCTGCATAGGATGATGTATGTTATTCAATGCATATGATAAATAAACAACTTTGACTTGATTTAGTGATTTCTTTCTGTACTGCCACTGTCACAATTAAAGTTTGTCTCCTTTATAGGATTTTATACAGCTGCCATCCCAGGCCAATCCTTATCAGCAGTTTAATTTGATCAGATCTACAAGGTATATGTACATTTAGTGACTTCTTTCTGTACTGCCACTGTCACAATTAAAGTACTGTAGAATTACAACAATAACGAACATTGAAACCTAATAAAACACAGTGAAACCCTAATAGGTTTACAACCAGGCATCCCAGTGGTAAAGACCAGGGTCCTAATGGCAGATCTACATTCTTTGCTTTCAATTTCCACCAATAAAATCCCCAATTATCCTGTTTCCTCATGACAACCTGCCAGAGAAACACCTAAGCTTCTCCGTAGCAACACTCATCCAATTAGAGTAAGTGTATTTCTTCTATGTTGGTAAAGCAAGAGCTTTATTAATTGGGGTGTTTTATTCCACACCAAACAACACAGACACAGGTTCCTCAGTACAACCATGTTCCACTATTTAATTAATACGGTGGAATCATTTAGGAAAATCATACATATTTCTCGATGGCCAGCCTGTCCTTCTCAAGGTAATGTGACAGGTAGTGTCAAAAGATTTCAGATCACTTGTTGTTGAGACTGACTTCCGACCAACTGCACAAGTGGTCTGTGATCATTCTAATTGGATGAAATGAAGGGTGGGGCATGGTATTTTGTTTACCTAGTGAACTGACTTACATCTACCGTACAGTCTGAGGTATAGTTGGTGTGTGGATTTGTGTCATTCATAATATCAAATAGAATTCTGATCTTTATATTCTGATCTCATATTCTGATGTCAAATGAAACAATGGTTTAGAACTAAAGAAATATACCCTTGTGATAGAAATATACTATATTTAGTGCACTCTAAAACTTTCCTTACAAACAGCCTAAATACTAAAGTATCTGGGTGTTCCCTTTTGTTTGATATTACAATTCTCTCTTTTCATGTTTTGGTGTATGGAATAATTATTGTGTTAATACAAAGTTGAAACTAAGACACTGTGATTGTGGCATTATTTTTCCATTGCAAGCTGTGATGCTGAATATATTCATCTATACATGTTATGGTATTTTGAGTTAGTAAAACCTGTATTATTCCCAATCTCTTGTTATTCATATAGAATCATAAATTACCCTAGACTGACTAATAAAACGAAATGTCTCTTTCACCTATTTTGATGAATACTGGAGTTTAAAGGGAAATTTGTGCTTTAATTACTGCATAGTGTTTCTCATATTATGAGCCGGTGGTGAAAGGGTTACATTTTTGGGTAGAAAATAGAAAGAAAGAGAGGTATTGGATACCTTCATTCACCAAGATGGCATTGCATTGATAGGAAATGATCATCAAAACATAATTAACTACAGATTAACTAAAATATTTCAACATTAGGACACTGAAATAATGTCTGCTGAAAAAGTAGCTTTGCCATTGTATTTGAATAATTCATAATTTCCAACAATGATAGATATTTGCAACATCGTTAATGTATTGGATATACATTTTTTTATTTCAACTTAGATAATAAAGGTATGAATGCTTGTGTATGTATATATACATACAGACCTATACAGTACACTATATAATATACATCTATCACTTATGTTAATTAGCGTACCGTAATGTTTCGTAACTGTAACCAGTAACCATGCAGTACACTTTGTGAATGCCATTTAATCCCCTCTGTTAGACCGTTATGTTGTGCACACATTACAAATAGTCATACAGACAGTACTACAGCGCATGAAGTATGGAAAACAACAGCTCATATACTAGGTGCTGCTAAACACGTTGTCATTGTACAATGAGCTCTAACTACAGTAACTGCTTACATTTAGCCTATAGTAACGCACAAATCATGTGAATATCCTATAACGCTTGGGCTGGAACATAATCAGTCATCTAATGGGGATATTCATGTAATTAAATTGTAGATGTGGAATTAGCTAGCATCCACTTCAGCTGCAATAACAAAGGGTAATGCACGGCCGTCCATGCTTGTGTTTCCTAGAAACAGAAGAACATGTTAGACTTGCTGTTAGAGTAAATAGAATAAAGATAGAGACAGCAATGTTTATAGGGAGGGAGGGAGGGAGGTGAGAGAGAGTTACAAAAAGTCAAAGAGTGAGCAAATGAGAAATAAATAATGAATATATAGAGAGAGTGAAAGACAGTGGTTCAGAGAGAGTGAGGTAGAGTGGGAGAATAAGGGAAAGAGTGTGAAAGAGGTTTGAAGGGTGAGAGGGGCTGAGAGAGTGTGACTAAATGAAGAAGAGGATGTGTATAGGGAGAAAGAGGACCACCATTATCTGATCCTAAGCAACACGAGAGGATATGGTCTGTTAAAATGATGTTATAGATTCGTGGAGGATACATGGAGAGACAAGGAGAGAGTGTGAGGAGGAGGGCAGAAGGAAAGCGAGGATGAGAGGAAGAGATGGGGAGGGTGGGCCGTTTAACAAGATGGGGGTTATATTACCTGGTTCTGTTTCCCAGCCCCAAAGCAACATCTCTGAGGAGGTTGAAACTTTTCAGGAAACCAATTAAGATTCCACTCCAGCTACTGATAATCAATGGAGATGAATGTCCCTGTTTCCTTATTGAAATCCTGTGGTAACAATGTGCAATGCTGTGATCTGTGGTCAATATATGGTTAAATGGAGCCAGGAACAGACAGGGCCTTGAAATGTACCCCATCTAGACACCCCATAGAATTCAATGAAGCGGTTAATAGAATTCATATCTATGGGAATATTAACAACATATTCCAGTACTTACAGGGATGATAGAACTGGATCTAATGTCCCATAAGTCATCTTGACATACCAGTGGCTGTAAGCTCTATGCAATGTCCTTATATATTCAAATGAAATGATTAGTAAGACAAGAAACTATATTTATGCACACTGTTCATACCCTAGCTGAGAACGGTGGCTTTGACAGCATCTATTTCTTTCCTCCTATCCTTTCCGCCATTACCTCTCCTGCGCTGTTGTTTCCTCTCTACAGTTGTGTGCTGCTAGCAGATGGGTGGTTATTCCAGGACACTGTCGGTTGCTAGGAGGCACTCCCAAGGCTAACAGGGACCACACAGAATGACACACAGATACATTCCACAGAGGAAACACACATTACTGACTTAACACACTTAAACACAGTTACCCAATAACACACACAGTTTAAAAAAAAATTTGGGGGGTTGTTTTATGGGGTAAATTTTAATACACCTAGAATATTTTTTTACAGTATACTGGGGCCTGCCAAAAAACCTTGTGGGCATCTACGTATTTGTCAGGTGTTATTTCTCAGGTGCTTTGTGGGGACATCAAATTCTCCATGCTTCCTAACCCTCAGCCTAAACTAACCCTAACCCTAATCTAACCCTAACCCCCAACATAAACCTAACCCTAAACTAACTCTAAACCTCAACATAAACCTAACCCTAATCTAACCCTAACCCTCAACATAAACCTAACCCTAAACTAACCCTATCTACAATAACCTAACAGGTATTTCTAAATGTAGCCTAACCCTAACCCGTAAATACAAACCTAAATGTTTTTCTCTTAGTGGGGGCTGACTAACAAAAACATTGAGGGCTGATCTTGTCATCTTTTATTATCTTTGTGGGAACCCCCACATGTATAGTTAGACCTGGATGTCACACACTGAAACACACACAGAGAGCTTGTATCTGTAATTTGTCTGCACTCTCTGTTCCCTGACGTTGTCCTTTAGTCTATAAACCTCATGTGATGGCTGGCTGTGCTGCCTGCTCTGTGAGACAATGGCTGGACTAATCTGGTAATCCATCCTTTATGATCAGCTTCATTTTGTTGTTCTGTTCCACAGTGGTTGACTTTCTACAAGAACAAACACTGACACTGAGTTATGGCTAATAACACTCTGCTGTCTTCTCATGAGGAACTGATAATACTCTGTTTATTACACCAGAGAAGACCAAAGACAAACAGGCAGTCAAACTGAGAGGAGCAGAAGACACGACAAAGGGAGTTGATGTCACTGCGGAGACTGATGCCCGTTTCAAAACCTGCAAAGGGAGCTGTTGACACGAGTGCAGAGACTGACACTGTTCTCAAAATTCCACAGCTAACAGGCAAATCAAACTGAACAAACATCTCAAAGATCAATCGATCAAGTCGACGAGAAAGCTCTGTGTCGTTTCATCACTCTGAGAGTAGAGAGACCTATAGCGAAGTGCTTAGATGTTCCCTTCGCAGTTTAAGTGCTAAGAAATACTTTTTCTTTTTAGTTACAATTGTTTCCAAGTTACATAAGAGTGCAACAATTATACTGGTGAGAATCGGATCACATCTCCCACAGAGACTGCCAGAAGACTGGGATGCATTTTAAATCCCCTCCACTCTTGAGATCAGATTTAGCGCTTGTATTATTCAACAGCTAGCTCAGCTTTTCAGTGTACGCTTGGTGCATTTAATAGCTTCAGATTCCATGCTGTATTCCCAATCTCCCTTCATTCATGATTATTCATTCATCGAACTGAACACATTTTCCCCTGGCCCACCTGCGGCCCACTGGGACTGTGTTTACACTGAACATTCATATTGAGCAAATATTGCATAGCAGATGTAGGGCATATGGCTTTACTGTATGTAACTGTGCGTATAGACGACTGAATGTCCAGCTCAGCTTCTCTTATAAAGAGTGAATTGGTACATAAAATGTTTGGCCAGAGCATTTCTATAACATGGAACTGCAAGGAAGAAGTGATGAGGAAGGAGGAAGTAGTAGAGAAAAGCATATAGTCTAATGATCAGGAACTGGAGCCATCGGGACGGAAGGCTAGTAAAAGTGAGACAAGGACAACAGGACAAACCTACACGCAGTAACACACACGCACAATATTTGCATGTACGAGAACTCAAATAGCAGACACAGAAATGAGTGAAGGCTGTCTTTTCCTGTGAATATCCGTTGGCATTATAGCGAGTCATTATCACATTTTACGCCGTTAAATGAGAGAGCGCCAAATAAGGAGTGTACTTCGGCATTTGCATTGAGCCCGTCTGGGCTCGGGTGTTGACAGGCACACAGGGAAAATCATGAGGAAACAGCTGCAGCAGCTTTGCACTAGCTCCCTCATTCAAAATGAAAACCTGCAGGGGACTGGAAGTGTTGAAAAAGTCTTGGTCTTTTTCGCCCTCCATAGCTCTCTCTATTTCTATGTATTTCCATCTCTCCGTGTCTGTCTTCCTCTGTAATGTCATCTATGTTTGTCTCGGTCTCCCTCCTCACACTTCCTCTCTCACGCTCTGCTCTGTCTTTGTCTCCTGGCTTGTTCCTCTGTCAGCCTTAGAGGTTATTTTAGTTTGAAGTAAAGAAGGAGTTGGCAGTGGAATCTGAAATATTGAGGTTCATACGTATCTCCTGCTTTCAACAAAGTCTAAAAGGAATGCTGATTTTCTGAAGATGAGTGCCAATTGATTGTGTTACGCAGATGCACTCACACGTGTAGTCAGCCCTGCGTCAAAGGAAGAGTCATCGCTCTCTTGCTATTGCACTTTCTCAATGTTCATTTTATAAGCATTGGAAACATTTGTTTACGTTGGCAAAGCAAGGCTCTCTCTCTCTCTCTGGCCAGAGGTCAGTGTGTCTTTAATAACATTAGATTAAAAAGCATCAGTCTAACTGTGTAGGGTTTAGTCGATAGACATACACCATCATCAATCTAAATGTGTGGGGAAGATGAGAGGCAGACAGCAGAAATACAATCACAGAGCGATCACTGATCTCAAGGCTGGCTGTTGTCATTGGAAACACCACAACACAAACTAGACAACTTTAACACGTTTAACAGCCTAAAGCAAGGCAGGGAGATATACTGATAAGCCTGACCAGGACGCTAACTAAGGGCACAAAGAAAAAACTAAATAAGTTTAATTATTTTCCACTTAGGATGTTGTTCTTTGATCTGATTGTTTAACATACACAAATGCTTAGGACGTTTGGCTTAAATCCACCTTCTTTTTCAGCTTTACATTTGCTTGCATTTTTCATCTTGATAATTGACATGTAGAAAATGTAATGTCATCATTTTATAAACAATAAAATGTATTTGGATTGGTATAATTGAAATAACCAAGAGTTATATTGGAATCAAAATGGAGGACCTCAACATCTGCTTATGCGAGGATTTTACAAAAAAGTGTCAAAGTACACAGCCACTTACGGCACAGTCTCAATATAAAAGCATGATAGGTTTTAGTTTGTAACGTTTAGCATTTGACTTAAGACTTAAGCAATGGCTGCTCACTTTTCTCAATAGTCTTGTTTTTGTCAACCTTATTATTTGTTGTACTATCTCCTCCGCCCCTTAACTTGGTTTAAAATGTAGTATTAGCCATTAAGGCAGAAATTTAATTGATTGGTGGTTTAAAATGGCTTATGGTAATGTACTGCTGCCATCTGGGTTACAATTTGACATGCTGCTCTATCAGCAAATACACTTCTCTATTTTTCAACGTTCTCCTTTCCAATAAATCCAGAAAGAAATGCCAGAAAATATATGTCTCAAAGAAGAAGGAATGTATTATTAGTTAAAGGATATGGTGGAGTTTACATTTTAAATATGAAGTTTGAAAATACCGAAGGGGCATTTCAACTTAGCTCAGGTTCTAAATGTACTAAAGTTAGCGATGATCATTTGAGTAATAAACATGCAAATTCTCCTAAACACAATCTAGAATTGATGAATTTAAAATTCACTGCAGTGTCACTATATTCTCTTCACCTTATTCTGTATTTGTTTACTTTATTCTGTATTTGTTCACCTTATTCTGTATTTGTTCACCTTATTCTATATTTGTTCACCTTATTCTGCATTTGTTGACCTTATTCTGTATTTGTTCACCTTATTCTATATTTGTTTACCTTATTCTGTATTAGTTCACCTTATTCTGTATTTGTTCACCTTATTCTATATTTGTTCACCTTATTCTGCATTTGTTGACCTTATTCTGTATTTGTTCACCTTATTCTATATTTGTTTACCTTATTCTGTATTAGTTCACCTTATTCTTTATTTGTTCACCTTATTCTATATTTGTTCACCTTATTCTGCATTTGTTGACCTTATTCTGTATTTGTTCACCTTATTCTATATTTGTTTACCTTATTCTGTATTAGTTCACATTATTCTGTATTTGTTCACCTTATTCTGTATTTGTTAGTTCCTTGAAGAACACAAAAGCTTTTGATCAACCAGAAAATGACAGTGATTGGTATAACACAGACGCTTTGCGAAATTAAAAACAACATTTTTGAAAATGAAAAAACAACAGTACATTTATTTTCTTGTAAGTATATGGTGATTAAACAATGTTTTTTTTTCAAATTAAAATACATTGCTTCCTCGGGTCAATTCTGAAACAAACCTTACTGTCCTAGAAATGTCTTGAACATGATAAAAACCAACTAATGTTCCCACTGCATGATGGTGCTTTAAATATTAAATGTTTGGGTTAGGTATGTTTTGAGTTTTCATTTGAAGTAAACCGTTGCAACGTAGCAATATGTTTTCTGTGATGTGTACACCGAGCACATCTTCCATCATCAAATGGATATCACGGAATATCACAAGTTTTAATAGCACGCTGATTCATTTAATTTTGTATATTTATCAGAGTTGGGTTTAGTTCAGACATAATAATCCATACTATTTTTATTTCTACATCTCAGTGATTGCAACTTAATAGCAAAAATAAATGGGTATGGTGATAAATCAGCATCCTTGTTCTACGCCGCTTACCAATGTTAGTTCCAAAATTACATAAATGATGGATTTATTTTTATAAGGGTAAGACTCTTCATTATTGATTACATCTGCACACTTATAAATTGATTACAGATAAAATATATCAAAGGCTTTCTTAAAATCTGCAATGAACACAGCAATTGTTTTCCTGTATTTCATGTAGAATTATTTTTAGCAGTAATCATATTCAGATTTTGTCATTCTGAGAGAAATACCTTTTAACAATATTTCATTTTCACATTTTTACATACATTGAGTCAGTACAGTTCTATTTTCATCCAACACCTGCATAACACCTGATTTATGAAGTAAAATCGTACCTACTGATATATTCAAAACTCAAATCTTTATAGGTTCTTTGAAAATCTACTGTATAGAGAAGCCTTGACTGTTAGCTGGAAACAAAGAGGAGAATAGTTCTGCACATTTTGTTCCTGCACTGCTATTTTGTTAACAATCAGAGTGTATAACCATTAAGTCCGAAGATCAGCTATTAAGATCAATCTGACAAAATGTGGTCTGTCTCTCCTATTTTGTATACCCCTGGCATATGCTGTCTAAATAAAAACACATACCCTTTATGTTTTTCTAATGACTGAGACCCAACACTCTTTCAAATGAAACTGAAAAAGGTTTTGTTCACTATACAAAAACATGTCTGCTACAATGTCACTTTGGGGCCATTAACAGAAGGAATACTGTTGTGCTTTGAGAAGACAATTCTTTTTTCAACAAAAAAAACAGAGAAAAATCTATTCTCAAATTGATTCATTCAATCAAAGCAGACACACTGCTATAAATGGGTCGATAACTTATGTTAGACTGTGTCTAGTTCTCTTTGAACCTTCTCGTGCTTAAGGAATCTTTTTGAATCTGAATCAGAATCGGATAATTCTGAAACACAATGAGTTGGAGGGGAAACTGTAGAATCAATTAAAGAACATGTTACTGTAACCAAAGTCCATATTGAGATGAATGACAGCAATCTCAAACTGATTATCAACTACATATGGCTAAAAGACATTAATGTTTTTCCAGGTCGTATTACATATTCACAGTTAATGTGTGTAAAATACTGTATACTATAAATACTACTGTCAAGAGAACTACAGTGTATGTGTTTGTACTGTAAAAAAGACAAACTATACCAGTTGAATAATCAGCAATCGACTGTAGAATTTCACCAAGGTGGCATTTAAGTTGATTAAAATATATACCGTATTTTAGCGCATTAAATGCTCCCCCACGATTAATGAAAATCCTTTAACACGCACATACTGTATCTTGTTTTGTGTAACAAATTATCAGTATTGTGCACACCCTCACAAATTCTGCATCATTTTGATAGAAAGGTGACAACAATCTCACTTCACCCACACCTGCATTGATTGGCACTCAGCTAGTCATTGTGTTACAAATTTTAAATACTCAACCTCCCACCACCCCAGACGTGCTGATTGGATTAATCCAGCTATTCCCAAAGTGGGGTACGTGCATTAACGTTAGGGGTGCATGAAGAAAATTGTGGTTCAAAGAGTATTTCAATATTCAAATTGGCCTATACGTTTAAGGGATGTTTTCTTGTCTGAATAGCCCAGTCTAACTGGTGACAATAATCACCAACTAGTGTCTGGATAAATAACAACATAATGTGAAATATCTTATAATTGGTGTCCAAACAGAAACAATATTTATTTGTTTCTATTGATTACATGAGAAAAGATTTTCAGTAGGCTAATCAAATTATACAAACGAAGGTATATAAGTATATAACCTTAAGTAACAAAAGGTTAAAAAAGGAAGAACAACAATATACAGTAGATCAAATACCCACTTATATACTGTACATAATCTTTTACGCTTATTACCTGTACATACATTGGGTAGAAGGCTGTTTTGTTCAAATAGCCTACTAGTATTTGGGTGGGCTTTTATGTCAAACTGGGTGCCATCTATATATCCAATCGTTTTTAGAGACTCATACATGTAAGTTAACATAACACAAACTCGTTATACTAAACAAATGAGGCACTACCATTTTGTCTCTAAAGTACATTTTCTTAAATTAAAAACGAAGTCTGCTGAGCAACTGGCTTTGTTAAAATGATTAGCCTCCCATTCAAAGTCCCATGGTCTCTGTCTGTTATAATAATCCAATATGCTAGTTCCTAAAGTTTACTAGTACTAAAACATTGTTTAAAAAACATACTTAGTGCAGGTATAAACATTGAACACGTTTTGAATGAACAACCACTTTGCGTCTGTAGCAATACAAATATTAATTTGCATACATTCATTTATAAAACATTTAAATATGAATAAAAACAGAATTTGTGCCACCATTTGTATGTTTATTGCTAATTTGTATCTGTGGTGTGAGCAGCATAAACCATATCTAGATATAGTGGATTTGGGGTCTTTTACATCATTATATCCTGTGAATTAGAAATGAATATCCATATGGATATGGAATATTCTACTGTCCTAATATCGGAAATCTTATCTAGAACTCATTCTCTCAGATTCCTATTTTTCTCTTGCTTGTAATTTTCCCTAGAAGAATGAACAAACTGCTATTCTCCCATCATTGGGACGAATCAATAATCATTTTTAGAAACCAAATTGGCCTACTAGATTCAAGTTCAACAAATGCAGTGCCTGTTGGATTTCATTGATTGCTAGCCTGTGTTATTGATATACAAAGCATGCAGAAGACACGATTCACAAAGCATTTGTTGGCTTGCCTTGCAAATGTTGATTTCATTGCTGTGATTATTTCATGGCTTATGTCAGCTAGCAGAACCCTCAGAGCTGATCAAAAAACATCTGGATCTAGAGCCCCGAAAGCCTTGGTCTTGTTTGAATATTGAAATATACGTTTAAATACAGGTTTTTGGGGGAATATAACAACACTACAGAAAAAGTAATGACTGTATTTTCTTGTGTAAAAACATGCCATATAATGCGCAACCGATTAAAGTGCACAGGGGTGCGCGGTTTGTAAATATGGTATTCAAGGCATTACCAATGTTGCAAGTGTCTATCACTGTTTAACATTACTGATTTATAATTAATTATTCACATACAACAGCAAAGCCACATTTTCAGCAGCCAATCATTCAGTGTCCTAATGATGAAACCTTTACTGTAGCTCATCCTTAATTAACAGGCTCATCTCATGGCGATACATGAAAATTCTTACAAAACTCAAATTTGTACACGGGTACATTTCCAGGGCCATAGAAACTTAAAGCCTTGTACGTTTTCAAAATGTAAAAAAGTAATCTTACCTTAACCTCACCTTGAGGTTATGGCTGATACCGTGGCATACTGGACTGCAAGCGCACTTGTGTGCTGGACTGATGTGTGTTCCGTTCATCTGGATAATCAAATCATTAATCAGATTGTTTGCTTGTGTATATTTTCTGCTTCGGTTTTGATCAACTCATCACTTTCAGCCTAAATACAGTGCTTGCGAAAGTATTCGGCCCCCTTGAACATTTCGACCTTTTGCCACATTTCAGGCTTCAAACATAAAGATATAAAACTGTAATTTTTTGTGAAGAAGCAACAACAAGTGGGACACAATCATGAAGTGAAACAAAATTTATTGGATATTTCAAACTTTTTTAACAAATAAAAAACTGACAAATTGGGCGAGCAAAATTATTCAGCCACTTTACTTTCAGTGCAGAAAACTCTCTCCGGAAGTTCAGTGAGGACCTCTGAATGATCCAATGTTGACCTAAATTCAAAGAAGAAGTTCAAAGACGGATTTGGATACAGAAAGATTTCCCAAGCATTAAACATCCCAAGGAGCAGTGTGCAAGCGATAATATTGAAATGGAAGGAGTATCAGACCACTGCAAATCTACCAAGACCCGGCCGTCCCTCTAAACTTTCAGCTCATACAAGGAGAAGACTGATCAGAGATGCAGCCAAAAGGCCCATGAACACTCTGGATGAACTGCAGAGATCTACAGCTGAGGTGGGCGAGTCTGTCCATAGGACAACAATCAGTCGTATACTGCACAAATCTGGCCTTAATGGAAGAGTGGCAAGAAGAAAGACATTTCTGAAAGATATCCATAAAAAAAGTGTTGTTTAACATTAGCCACAAGCCACCTAGGATACACACCAAACATGTGGAAGAAGGTGCTCTGGTCAGATGAATCCAAAATCTAACTTTTTGGCAACAATGCAAAACTTTATGTTTGGCGTAAAAGCAACACAGCTGAATGGCCAAGTCAAAGTCCAGACCTGAATCCAATCGAGAATCTGTGGAAAGAACTGAAAACTGCTTTTCACAAACGCTCTCCATCCAACCTCACTGAGCTTGAGCTGTTTTGCAAGGAGGAATGGGGAAAAATTTCAGTCTCTCAATGTGCAAAACTGTTAGAGACATACCCCAAGCATCTGACAGCGGTAATCGCAGCAAAAGGTGGCACTACAAAGTATTAATTTATTTTGCACGTCCAATCTTTCAGTTTTAGATTTGTTAAAAAAGTTTGAAATATCCAATAAATGTTGTTCCACTTCATTATTGTGTCCCCCAAAAATTACAGTTTCATATCTTTATGTATCTTTTTTAAGCCTGAACTGTGGCAAAAGGTCGAAAAGTTCAAGGGGGCCGAATACTTTCCAAGGCAATGTATATATATATATATATATATATATATATATATATATATATGTGTGTTTGTCTAGTTAACTGCCGGTCTTTATCAACACATGTCTGCTATCTTGTGTTTCTGTTAGTGTGTAAAGTAAGTTATGTACCTTTCAGGAGTATGTGAATGATTACTACACCTTGAACTGTCTGTGAACCACATGCCATAGTGCTGCATAAAGATCTAATTATTGAGGGCTGCTAATCATTTTTCTGGCTTAAGTGAAGCCATATATGAAATGGGTTAAACAGTACCTTCTTTTTTTGGCTTAGGTGAATCCAGTCTATTTTCCCTGGTACTTACATTAAACATAAGCACAATGGATTAACACGTTTGCCTCTTTTCTAACCCAGACCGCTACAGAAATGCCAACCTAAAAATGGAGGCAGCAAAATCCAACAAAATACAGGACACAACCAAATGGAAGCAGCAGGGTGACACATGGGCTATATGCTCACACTACAACATCTTGTTCATGTGTGTGGTAGACAAAGTAGGCGAGATGACCCACCTGGGACAGATAGGGATCGGTACACTGGGAAATTTCCTAGTGTGCCAAAGTCTGCTGCCTCATTGTTGATGATGTCAATTTGCATATACTCCAGAATGTCATGAAGAGTAAACAGATGAATTGCAATGAATTGCAAAGTCCCTTTTTGCCACAAAAATGAACTTAATCCAAAAAAAAAACAATTTCCACTTCATTTCAGCCCTGCCACAAAAGGACCTGCTGCCATCATGTCAGTGATTGTCTCGTTAACACAGGTGAGAGTGTTGACGCGGACAAGGCTGGAGATCACTGTGTCATGCTGATTGAGTTAGAATAACAGACTACTAGCGTTGAAAGGAGGGTGGTTCTTGAAATCAGTGTTCTTCCTCCATCAACCATGTTTGCCTGCAAGGAAACACATGCTGCCAACATTGCATTGCACAGGCAAGGGAATTGCTGCTAGTAAGATTTCACCTAAATCAACCATTTATTGGATCATCAAGAACTTCAAGGATAGAGGTTAAATTGTTGTCAACAAGGCATCAGGGTGCCCAAGACAGTCCAACCAGCAGCCGGGACCATCTCCAACATTTGATTCAGCTATGGGATCGGGGCACCACCAGTGCAGAGCTTGGTCAGGAATGGCAGCAGGCAGGTGTGAGTGCATGTCCATGCACAGTGAGGTGAAGACTTTTGGCAGAATGCCTGGTGTCAATAAGAGCAGCAAAGAACCACTCCTCTCCAGGAAAAAACAGCAGGGACAGATTGATATTCTGCACAAGGAACAGGGATTGGACTGCGGAGGACTGGGGTAAAGTCATTGGCCCTCATTTATCAAACGTGCGTAGAAATCAGTGTAGATTTGAGCGCAGAAATCATCTTACGACGAGACCCACGTGTGATTTACAAAACTTTCGTATCACTCCAATTCCAGCGTACGAATGAGCGGCTGTTGATAAATCAGACGGTTGAAAACCATCGTAATTTAAATAACCAGCCCACAAATTTGCATTGAT
>JACXGM010006774.1:6926-32157 GCA_016801145.1 Umbra pygmaea | reverse complement strand
ACGCATCAACTCGGTATTGCAGTACCTCCGGGAACGGTGCACCTACAAGTGTAAAAATTAGAAAAGTATATTATCCTCCGCCGAACGAAGCAGACTACCTAGCTAGCAACTGGAGGCGAAGCCCTTTTCGTTTGCTTTTGATTTTTTTCTGCTATTTTCAGTTATCCTCCCCTGACAAAGCTAGCTAGCTACAGTATCGTCAACACTGGCATCTTTGCTATCGGAGTATCGGTGCTTACGCTACTTCAAAAAAATGGGCATCGTCGGTGTTTTGTCATTTTAGAACCGGAAGGTTTCGGTAGTATCGGTTCTCGTGACATCCCTAGTTCATACTATGGAGAAGTTTAAGATTTTAGTGGCTTTTCTGCATGTTTATAAGCAGAACAGGCCCAAGGATAGAACATTAGATGTATAAAATCATGCATTATGTATCGATGTTAGAGAAAAAGAGAATAAGGAACATGTTCCCACATACACATTTCCATGTAATAAATGGAAGTAGACAACTAATGATCTTTGTGTGTGTTTTTGTGAGGTACCTTTCAAGCATTTTGGCAGCCATGGGGTGTCATTGTTTTTAGCTTCTTCCCATCCTCTTAATTTCTCTGTTCCAGCCAATGGTAATGCACCTGGCATGTGTCAACATGAGGATGTCCATGTCAGAGGCTCTGGCTGCCGCCACAATCAATGCAGCCTACGCCTTGGGTCGCTCGCACACACACGGTTCTCTAGAGGTCAATAAACACGGTGATCTGCTTGTCCTCAACGCTCCACGGTAGGACTGCTATCACTCATGTATACTACACCAAATAAATAAGTTAGAATGGATTGCAGATGAAAAATTACATTTTATTAAATCAAATGATGCCAATCGGAATTCTAACAATTTGTAAAAATCCATAGAAGAAGCTGAGACAAACACGAAGGGTGTATTTAGGATAATTTCATTTTGTTGGTTTTGAAGGCATCTTTGATGTAAATGCTTTTTACATATATAAAAGTTTTTCACTGTACTGTTTTCAAATATGGAATTATTAATAATGAAAAAGGTGGGAATATAGTTTTTTATCTTATAGTTGCTACATTTACTGTCTATAGCATAACATTACCTAATACCTTTCATCAATGCAAATATTGTTACACTGTCAAACTGTTTTAAACTGAGTGCTGAGGCAATGGTTAGACAGAATTTATGTTCCACTTTACATATAGCTTAGTCAAGATGTGTGGATTGATTGTTTGTGATTGTCCTACAGGTGGGAGCATCTGATCTACCAGTTAGGAGGACACCAGGAAGTAATCCGCTATGTTGTCATCAAGGGCAATGTTGTCTACAACAATGACCAAACCATGGACTTATAACACATTGTATTACATCACACATTGTATTACATCATGGTTTGGAGATAAAATGTTTCGCCTCCAGGCAGTTATATAGAGCTATTAGTCCTGTCACCCTATGGACAGTGGTGTGATTCAGTGCTCTTAAGTCAAATAAAAAGTAAAATTTTCCCAGATATTTTAGTTCTCGGGCAGTGGGATATGTGATAAGATTTCACTGTTGTGTATCCATATTACTGTATATTGTGTTATGGTTAATATACCATAAGTGTTTGTTTTGTTTTCTCCACTATAAGCAAATGTCTTTGTTGCTTTCCAATCATATGTCAGCGTTAGACTGGACTTTATCTAACTGTTGAGCGCTCTTTCTCCCTTGTGCTTTACACAACTGTACCCCTCATCTCTCAGAGGTTGCAAGAGATCGCCAACACAGACTAGGGGAGTTAATCATTTCAGTAGTTATCCAATCATTACTGAAGAGGCTCAGTATTATACTGCTACTGCAACTTACCAAGCATTCCAGCAGTTTTGCAATGGGAAGTTTAGTCTAAACCAGAATTGCCAGACAACTGTCTAAATACATAAATGGATTCCAATTGCATTATCATTACATGCTCTGTATTATATAATCTTTCATGTTTTGTGTGCACCCCAGAACGTGTAGTTATTGCATTTGGCAGTAGCTACAAGGGATTCTAAATCATTATTTATACCAGTTACCAATGGCTAAAGGTCAGAGAAAGCAAAAAGACTGGTTGTCCTGGGTGTAGGTTTTTAACCTCATCCCCAGGCTCTATTGCACAATGTGCATATAAGCCTGGAACCCTTTCTACTCAAATTTGGCCTTAAGGCAGGGACCTAACAAAGCAAACCTTTTTGTCGTTGTTTAAATATACCAAATAGTATCGATGCAGGGCATGTCTAAATCGAACACCAGGACATACAATAGTTCAAATTTACAGATTAATTGACGCCACCAATTTTGAGCAGTTGAGTAAAGCCACATTTGAAAGGAGAGTGTCTGGGAATGAGATCATTTTCGTTGCTGGATGTGAAAGAGTTGTAGTTTGTAGAATGGAACAAGCCATTAGCACGGGGATTATTTCTGCTATTATTAGTTAGTAGATCCATGTGACCCCTGGATTTAACCATTTAATGGTAACCATCAGGATTCAACACTGATCTGTCTGTTCCATTTTGAGTATTGATGAGTATTGCAGAAGTATACACAAAGACAAACTTTAAATGTCTGGTTGTATAACTAGTACCACTGTGTGCTTTAGAGTTCTGTTTTTATAAAGATTTTGGGGGCGGGGCATTTTATGGAGAAAGATTTGCTTCAAAGTTAATGCAAATGTGCTGACTACATTCAGAAATATTTACTACAATTTGTAAATAGAAAACACAATGAACAAATAAATGTAGTACATGTAGTATATGTGGATAGAAAAATCTTATTGGAGTCCCCGCTTCAACTCAGCCCACAGGTTTTTGATTGGATTTAGGTCCGGGACTGATATGGCCATGGCAGAACATTGATTTTGTTGTCACAGAACCATTTCTGTGTGGATCTTGAGGTATCTTTTGGGTTATTGTCTTGTTGGAAAGTCCACCTATGGCCAAGTCCCAGCCTTCTGGCAGAGGCAACCGGATTGTCAGAGAAATTGCCTTATACTTGGTGGAATTCATTGCCTCAATCTTGACCAATCCCCCTGGACCTGTGAAATTAAATCAGACCCCTGACCCACCACCATACTTTACTGTGGGTATGAGGTGCCTACTTAAGGTGCTTCTCTGTTTCAACGCCAAACATGTTGATACTGTAACTGACCTAAACATTCAATTTTAGTCTCCTCTGACCAGAGCACATTCTTACAGTTTTATTCGTACGTCATTTAAATGATGTATGGTAAACTCAAAGTGCTTGCGTCTGTGTCGTGGTCAGAAAGGGCTTTCTTTAGGCAACCCTTCCAAAGAGGCTGTGGTTGCAGAGGTGGCATCTCATGGTACTTTTTGAAACCTGGTGACCCCAAGACGCCACCAAGGCCTGCAATTCTTTCACAGTGATTCTTGGGGATTTTGTTGCTTCTCTCACAATCCTTCTCCCTATCCTTGGGGGCAAAATGCATATGCGTCCTCTACCCATGAGGTTTTCAACTGTTACATGTCTTTTGGAATTTGGAATTGCCACAGTGCTCAGTGGTATATTCAATCGTTTGTGGATCTTCTTGTAGCCATTACCAGATTTATGAAGGTCTATGACCATCTGTCTCTTTTGAACTGCCAGTTCTTTTGTTTTCTTCATAATGTTGGATGACAAAGAGATACTGCATGCATTTCACCTCATTTTTATACCCTAGTGGAACAGGAAGTGATGTAATGGCTCAATATAGTTCCTTAAGCCTTGGATTAACTTAAATAAGTGGAATTTTTTTCTTGGTATACTTTTGGTAGATGTTAATTACAATAACCATTGTAATTAAGAGTGCCATTGATTGTGAAACCTTGATTTGGAGGACATTGATTTCAAATTGAATAAATAAATTATTTTGGTTTGTTCCATTGACACATTAGTCAACAAGTACAGTATTTGTCACATGTTGGTATTTTAGTTTTTCTCTATAAGTATTGTTTATATAATTTTTAAGTATTGTTTGTGCATTGCCAGTCAGGGGTGCCAATAATTTTGGAGCCCACTACACAGTCTTTGATGTTAACACAAGTAGATTTGTTTTATTATCCTACAGTAAGCTACGCACTATCGCTAGCTAGTTACTGTTAACAAAATTGGGCAATAGGCCTACAAGTCACATGTGAAGTAGGCATGTTGTAAATTAATTGGATGGTCATAGACATAACAACAAAGCTTAAATACTGGTAAGTACAATATTTATTCAAATGTTTCAATATTT
This sequence comes from Umbra pygmaea, assembly GCA_016801145.1. NCBI lineage: Eukaryota > Metazoa > Chordata > Actinopteri > Esociformes > Umbridae > Umbra > Umbra pygmaea. Next base: position 27,904 of record JACXGM010006774.1, on the reverse strand, counting down.
TGTATAATCAATTTGTTTGTTTTATGTAAAAATGCTTGAGAACTGGCAAAATATGTATTACAAAAAAGTAATGAACCGTAAGTACAAAACATAGCAGGAATATGTACCATCTAAACAACCTCCCCTTCCCATCTCACGTAGATTATCAGAGTTAGCATTAGGCAGCTTCTGTGCATCGGTAGTCGCGTGTGGCCCGAGGATCAAAGGGCCTGCAGACCGATTGTGGTTGTTGGCTGGGGAATCGGCTCCAGTCTGCATGTGGTGGCAAAAACTTTGTGAAAGCACAACAGATTGATTGTTCATGGATACACATTTTCATGTACGATTCTCCTGCACCTGCTTGTTCTGATGACTTGAGTCTGTACTACAAACTGGACATTACACCGTTGGAAAGATTGAACAGGTCTCTTAGTGGGCATAATTGGAAAGGAAAGCCAGCACTGCCAGCAATGCATTGCTTATATAAAGTAACACTGGATTTAACAGGATATATATATCTATATATATATATCCATATAATATGTAAACTTCAATCCGTTTATTGATTTCTAAGGCACAAAATTAGTTTCCTTTACTGTTGTTTTATTTATTTTTAGTCTCAGTCACTCTATTCTCTCTCTTCTATTCCTTTTTCTTTATCATCCACCTCTCTCTGGTTGCCGAGGTTACCTGTCTGAGTCACAGACAGACCGACGTCCTACTTCTAGGCCACCTCGCCATCCCCGGGTCATTCTATTCTAATTCAAGGGTGTCCAAGTAATTCTATTCTGAACATCCAAGTCATTCTATTGCGAATAATGGGTGCTCCACCATAGCTGAACTAGGGCTGTGTTATAACAACAATAATAATAACAACAATAATAATAACAATCATTAAGCAAACACATTCATACTACCTATGTTCACAAAATGATACAAGGGGTGTAAATATAAAGACAAAAATATGTTGTGGCATGCGTGAGGCCATGGTGCATCGCAAAACCTTTGCAAAAAAAGTCACAAAGTGTATGCTTCCTAGGCTTCGTACTTCTTCCCTGCTCGGTGGATCTGCTGGTACAAAGTCATGGAAAAGGCCATACCCAGGAGCTGCAGACAAGAAGTCACATTAGTTACACTACATCACCTTGATTTCAAGTACATCTCTATAGCACAGTCAGGTCTATAACACTGGCCATGCTATGACTCCTTTACCCAATGTGTCACGTCCAAACTCAAGAATCGCCATGGTTTCATACTCATGAATAAAAAAGCTATAATTCCTGCTGTATACAGCTCAGTTTATGTACACAAATACCCTCAAAGATGAGTGGGCATATAAACGTAATATTTATTGCTTCATTTGAAATTCTATGTGCTAGACTTCAAACGCGACTATTAATGGTTGTCAATTTCCAAATACTTATCGATTGCAATGTGTGTGTGTTATAGTATTTTTTTCAACAATTTGGGTGTAAGAAAAGCACATAATGTTGTTTGGCCATCTTATTCCCCACACTTGATTATCATTAAATATCTGTGGGGAGATCTCAAACTCAATGCATGCAAGGGGACACACAAATATTTGGAGCGAGAACAATTCTTAAAGGAAGAGGGTGAATAAATTCCAAAGTATAGAAATGTTCTGGCTACAGAAGATGATTGAAAGCAGTTATCTGCCCAAGGACGCGTTATGAATTACTAAAAGAGACCCTATTTTGTCCTTTGTTTGATATTTTGAATAAATGAAAAAAGCAAATAATTGGTAATTATGTATTAACGTGAGCAGAAGGGTGTCGCGTTTCCCACCTTCTGTTCAGAGAAAGATTCACGGTAAAATCAAGTTTTCCAAGGCTGCCCCAACGTTTTCATACAAATGTATAACACTCAGAGACAACACACATCATACCTGTATGACCAGAACACACATGGCGATGGTTCCCAAAAGGTGTTTATTGTCATCCAACCACTCCTCCACTTTGTGATAGCACCCCTGACAAGAGACAAGAATGTACAGTATAATGCATAAACATACTGTATAGGGGGACTGCCTACACAAGCACACCATCCACATTCTCTGATGGGAAGGAGAAGATCAAACACCGTATTAAACACCACACACAAACTGACCCGTGTCCAGATCTGGTTGGTGGCATTGCGGCCACAGCCTAGGTAGATATCCTGGCAGCAACGGTCAGGGACCACCTTGTCTTGCAGCGCAGCGTGCCAGTCTGTGTACTCATTCACCCCACAACAATGCCACTAGCAGACAAAAGAGATAGGTAAGATTAATAGACTGCATTTTTCCCTCTGTTAAATAATGTTGTTAGTGTGCGCTGGTATGGTACTTCAGAAGTTTACCTCTGACTGGATGGTGTCCCAGGCATTGTGGAGGCCGGCGTTGTTATCCGTGCTGTAAAGAGCAAGTCCCTCCTTCAGGTCCCATTTGGCATTCTCACTCACCTGGCCACACAGAGTTTGGGTCATGAAAAATGTAAGTATAGACACAGAGAGCATTGTAGGCGACATCAGAAAGTACCACAGTAAACCAAACCAGGGTTTGAATAGACAGGGGGTATTTCTTGGAAGGTCTTACTCTTTCTGTGTAGACAAAGAATAGGATGAGAAGAATCAGCTCCGCCAACAGAATAACCAACAATGTGATGAAAAACTACAAGGAAAGAAGAGAGAGTCAAGTGAGGAGTCATATGTGGCAAACAATTTAAAGTTGGGCATCATGGGTAATGTAGTTCACGTACACTCAGCAGGAGACACTTGTGCTCCTTGATGGCACCCAGGCAACCCAGAAACCCTGTAATCATGATGACAGAGCCCAGGGTGATAATGAGGTTGGCGGCGGAGATGGAAGGGAAGGTGGGCGAGAGTGTGGCGAAGCTGCCCTGAGACACAGACAACCACACCCCGACACCCAACAACCCACAGCCCCCCAACTGAAAGAGGGACAATAACATTCTGATTATTATTCTATTAATATGATCTATGTTAATAGAATAACATACTGATAAAGCACAGACAAAGAAGATGAGGCAGTTTTTATCGTTCCTACCCAAAAGAGCAGGTTGAAAAGGAACAACATGTACTTGACACAGCAGAGACAGCCGCGTGCCATGTTGAAGCTGTGAAGAGCTGCAAAACAAATGGGCAGTGTCTTTATTGATATAAAACTGTAGACATGTGTAACTTCTCAAACTACGAGAGGGTAATCATTGTTAACCTAGCACATTATCAGCAATTAAAGTCAATTAAAATATCTGGAAAAGGTTGAACTGACTGTAAACACTTACATTGAACAACCTAAGATATATAGATGCAGTAAAGAATAGATCAAAACTGGGGTTACATAATTGTGAGGCATTTAGCATTCCATTGCGGTCCAATGACCCCTGCATCCTTTTATGCATCTACTCTACATGATGTCCCAATATTCGTATATGTAACCTTAAAAAATACCATATTTATAACCACAATTCAGAAAGATTTTAAAAATGTATATTCACCCCATACTATATTAAAAACAGATTATTAACACATTATTTTAATGTTTTAATTATTTTTTTAATTTATTTTCAACACGCTCATTTCAAATCTGATGACTGCAACACACTAAATAAGTTGGGAGAGTCGACTGTTTACCACTGTGTAACATAATCTTTTATTTTAATAACACTTGTTAAGCTTTTGCGCATTGAAGACACCAGTTGGTTAAGTTTAGCAAGCAAAATCTTCCCCATTCATCCATAATGCACATCTTCAGCTGCACAACTGTACTTTGCCATTTTTTTGGCTTCACAATATGCCACACGTTCTCAATCAGAGACTGGTCAGCAGTGCAGGCAGGCCATGCTAGCACCCACACTATCTGCTTAAGCTACCATGAGCTTGTAACCCAGGCAGAGAGTGATTTGGTGTTGTCTTGCTGGAAACTGCAGGGACGTCCCTGGAAAATATGACGTCTGGATGGCAGCATATGTTGCTCCAAATTGTGTAGATATTGTTCTGCATTAATGGTGTCCTCACAGATGTGCAAGTTACCCAATGCATGGGCACTGACAAACCCCCATACCATGACAGATGCTGGCTTTTGGACCTGACGCTGATAGCAGCTTGGATGGTCCTTTTCCTCTTTGGCCTGCAGAAAACGATGGCTGTTTTGTCCAAAAACAGACATGTTGACTCATTAGACCACAAAACACAATTTCATTGTGCTACTGTCCATCTCAGATGAGACCGAGCCCAGAGAAGTCAGCGTCACTTCTGGACATTGTTGATATATGGCTTCTGCTTTGCATATTTAAGCTTCAACTTCCATCTGTGGATGCAGCGGTGAATGGTGTTGACTAACAAAGGTTTACCAAAGTTTTACGAAATGCTACCTATTTGTCTTTGGAGAATGTTTTTCTTAAAGTGTTAGATTAGTCGCTGACGCATCAGTTGGCAGATTGGCAAGCCTCGACCCATCTTGCTCTTGAAGGACTAGGACATTTTGGAGGTTCTTTGAATATACTACGATTACACGATTGCCTCACTTGTTTCACAATCCTTTCTGATTTTAATTTGTCACATCGCTAGTCCTAAATTGCACCTGTCCCAACTTTTTCTTTTGTCAAAGAACTATGCAGTTGATTAGGTAAAACATCTAATACCTTGTCTTTATACATATTTTGTTTGAATACAAGTGAAAGTACATTTACAAACCAACAGTCTTTGTTTTTATTATCATTTTCCATACTGTCCCAACCATTTCAGAATTAGATTTGTATGTGATTGAAAATGTTATTTAGTTTTCCTTAACTACTTTCACGTTATTTCTGGAGGTGGATTTAAACACATTCTAATACCAATCATTGTTGTTAAAATTAGGTCAATTACACTCAACCAGCTATAGAGGTTTCAGCAACATTACCTACATTCGCTGTGCTGTGAACGGGTACATTAATTAACTCCCGGAAACGAGCACTTTTTTGTTCCTTGTATACAGTAACTTTATGAACTGGGACATCTGTTCAGTATACACTTAGTCAAAGCCCATTTAAAATGGTTGCATGTTCTTGTTAACGTAACTAGCATCTGGTTTGGGATTTGATAAGCCTTTTTCCCCAGTGCTTATGTTCAGATTTTGAGCCTCAGCAGGGATTGAAAGCAGCGCCCTCTGTGTTAAGTGAAGGTATTACCGTATATCCCGGGCAAAAGGTCGTTTTTCATATAAATATGTAGATATTTTCAACGCCAAGTTTCATGTAATGTTCTTCGTCAACAATAAACTCACCAATTAGTTAAGGAATCTGTTGGGACCGTCGAGCTTTCTGTTGATGGACCTGTAACACAGTACACAACTCACTCAAAGCCGTCTACCGCTTTAAACTACTCTTATTTGAACCAATACAGTGTGGTGGGCACTGAGACACACACGGTGGGCGAGAGGTAGCCAGCATAATAGGCCAAATACATAATAATGAAAATACATAATAATACATCACAGCCCCGCCCCTCACCCCCCAAAACACACACACACAAAAACGCAGAACAGGAAGTCAAATTTCCAGCTAAAATATCGAGAAAGAATAACTGTGGTCAACGCTTGTTCTACAAACGCGTGCTAAAGAATATATTGTTATTATGTACCCTGCAATGTAAAAAAAAATCGTGTGCAAAATTCAACATTGTATCAGCAGTGTGCAACGGTTTTTGGCAAAAGTACGTATTTGATTTGCTTAAATCAAACAACTTTATTCATGCCTAAATCTACCAAAGAATTTACAACCATCTATTCTCAAAACGTGTTTATAGAAGTTACTTGAAGGCTGAATTATCGACTATTTGTACGATTATAAACTTGTATCAAACAAACAGCATGGCCGAAGTATGCACAGCAAATAAAAATTCCGTACGTTAACTGTACCAGCTCGCCTTCAGCTCATCTTTATTTCGGCCATCTCCTTCGACCGACCTGGAAACTATTGTCCCGTATACTCGTTTTCAGCTTAGAGAACAAAAGTTGATGTATCTTTCTGTATATTTTAACTTCACTGCGGTCGACAATTGATGAGTATGTTTTCTCGGAATGGCGGAAACTGGAGTCGCGTCGTTGCGAAGGGAATGTAAAATAAGGGAATGACGTTACTACATCGGGGGTATGGGAGGTGGGAGAAATTGGATTGCTCTGGGTTTCTTCGTGTGTTGCACAGCCTAACAGAGCTCCACATAAAATCACTGTCCCAAAGCCAAGTGAGAATTTTAATAAAGATAACTCATAACAACATTAATAAGTATACTTTCGACATGACTGTACAGATAAACTTTAAATGACAATACAAAATATAAAAAACAGTGACAGTTTCTTTCATTTGCAGCCCTTCGATATCCATGGCATATGCAGTTTTTATTCCCTTGTGTGGTAGGGTCAGTGTTGGTGAGGAAAGCCATTTTCCAGTTTCAGTCCAAATCATGTTATCACGTAACCTTTAGAGAAAGCTGGAGTGGCTGGAGGCACAATGAATTCCTCAGGAATAAGCAGAGCCCTGGAGACATTAAAAGGATTGGAAATCAGTGCCAACCCTACCACCTCCTTTCTATCCGTCTTTTCTTGCATTTCATTACCCCCACACCCATCTCTCAGACTGGGATGACTTCAGCTGGACGGACTCACTGTTGTCTCTCCCCCCCTGCTGAATAATAATAATAATGAATGACAGTTACAGTGTTAAATAGTATTTTGATAAAACCCATGAATCTACACACGAACAGGGTTGACATACACAGTATGCATTCAAACACAGATGGGTACCTTGTTGGCAATTGCCCTGAGCTTGCCAAGCAGTGAAGGTTTGTGGGAGTAGACCACATCATCCTCAGGCTCCTCCCCCTCAGCCAGGGCACAGCTGTCGGCCGCTGGCAACTCACACTCCTTATTTGCTGACATCACTAACCGAGAGTATTTATACTCCAGCCTGACATCGACACAAAAACACACAGGACACAAGTAAAGCTATTAAAATCTATGATTATGTTGCATTGCCTCAGTTAGATGGTTATTTCTATTACAGCTGCAAGTCCATTCACCTCTTGTTCTTTTTCCAGAAATAGCAGGTAAGGGAGACAAGCAGCCCAGCCATGAAGGCTCCACACCCGACCCCCACCTTGAGCCATAGTGCGATTGCCTCGCAGGGAGCAGAGCTCTTAGCCGGCAGGGACAGACCTGCGGTGCACAGCTTTGGCTCATTCCAAACATAGAGAGTCTCCTACAGAAGGAGAAAGAAAGGAGGGAGGGGACAGTCAAAGGCGGGAGCGTAGAGGAAATAGTTTCAATCGGAGCACCAAGTAAGAGCAGTGTGTGTTCAAGGAGACGGAGCGGTAAAAGTGTTTTGGTACCTGGACCCCTCCTTTACAGGCTCCTTCTATCTGGTGGTAGTCGTCCTGGGTGCACAGGGGACAAGCGCTGCCACTCTCCCAGAGAAAATGAAACGTACAGCCATCACAAGTACCTGCAGGGCACGCACTACACAAGCAGTAGAAATGTTATTATAATGTTATTATTATTATTGTATTTTTTACCCCTATTTTGCTCCCTTCCCAGACGGTAATTTCAAATTCCCTTTTGACCTTGTCTTCCCTGCAGCTACTCCTGACTTCACAGGCACTCCACTTACACACAAGTAGTCGCTAGAGAGCAAAGTGTCAAGGTACCCCAGCCCGACTATCTATTCACCCACCCGGGCAGCACTGTAACAATTTGTCCTGCCGGGACCCTTGGGCCTTGTCGGAATGCTGCAATCAGGATATGAACCATGGTCACCGTGATGCAGTTGTATTGTGAGCAGAGACTTATTAATGTTATTACTATTTGTTATTAGGGCCTGTTTCATTGCAGCAGCTCCCAATGTACACAGTGGAGATGACGGTGAGATGTGTCTTCTAAAGCAAAATGCCACCCTGCTCTCTTAACTAGGAAGACTAGCCTGGAATCCTCATGCACTCTCCAGAGTTCTACCGCAAATTATCTTAGAAATCTCAAAGGAGACATTTTTTTGTTGTGCTTTAACCCCAATTCTTCTCCCCTCCCTTGTGGGCAGCTCCGCAACTGTGACTATCATGACGTAGACTGTCGTGCAATGCAACATCTGAGCCCACTATGCCACACGGACCCCCCGACATGTCCCATATATTGACTCTGAAAAGCCTGTTGGTAGCTGCTGTGATTAGACAAGGTTGTAATTACTAATCAAACATTATTAATTTGGGATAAAATGAATCAATACCCTATGTATCCAGCTGAAATGTCGAGCAGAGTCAAACACGTATGTGTGAAGTGTACCTGGGCACTGTAAGTTCCCCACGACCAGTCTTCTCCGGGTTGCAGCGTACTGTGATGGTCGCACTCCGACCACACTCACACGATGCAGTGGTCTGAGTTGACCTGAGAAACAGAGCTTAGTCAAAAACACAAATGAACATTTACCCACCGTGACTGTTTATTTACTGTCTGGAACCATGAACAATGTTGACATCTCTGTCCAGGTCTACACTGGCCTACCTGTAGAAGAAGTTAATGTCTGGAGCTCCTTTTGAATTGTCTGAGAAGATTTCTGGTCGGGCACTTACTCCATCCAAAACACTGTCCACTGTCACTCCTGCAAAACAAAAAAGGGAAAAAATAACATTAAAATGAAATAGAAATATTAAATATGCTTTTGTATCGAGAGTATACATTGCCTCTGTAACGAACTGAGGTTGATCTACTTTATAATAATTATTACCAATATTTTAAGTATTTTTATTGCCATCTCACCAAGGAACGTATCAGCTAGACTAATAGATTGAGATGCCAAGGCCATCCTGAAGCCCCGGCCATCTGCAGGAATGATGGTTGATTGACAGATGAAGCTTTCCACGGAGTTGACAAACTGGGCTGTGTCACCCGCTAAGTCCTTATTAGCGAGATCTGTTACATTATCAGTGCAGACGGCTGCCATCTTCCCCTGAATCAGAACGCATTTGTTGGTATATACTACGTGTGTGTACACTTGCTGATGTACTGTATGTGATAGTTCACATCAACACAAGCTGATAACTTTAAAACCAAATGTATTTCACGTACTGTATGTACATTGCATGAACTCAGTATTTAAAGTTGCTCTGGATAACTAATATAAATGCATGTGTGTTACCTGGTGTCCACACAGGAGAATGTTGAAGACATGGAGGTACTTGGTGCCTTTAGATGTGAAGCTGGGGCCATTGGTTAGGGAGGCCACGGTGCTTAGAGAGCTCAGGTCAAAGTTCAGGCTACGGTTGTTTTCCATATGACTGAATAAGCAGTCACTATAACAACGAGAGTGTTCCTGGGAGGGGCAAAATAGCATCAATTCAACACATTGCAACGATTCAGTGCGTCTCTTGATACAAACGATAGCACAAAGCTACTAATGGAGTCATCAGTCTGGAAGCTTTCAGTGGCCAGGTGGCCTGGCCAGGTCCAACTATAGACTCTAGTTATGACCTTAGGTGATAAGACTTTTAATGAGTCCACATCATAGAAATAGAATGGATAGAAAGGCCATTGAACTGATTGGCGTAGTCATTCGATTAGTACACTACAAAATGGCGATTGATAGTTGTCACAGTGTCAACACACACATTGGTTTAATGCGGAAGTAGGACGCTAGATCTTTGCAACGGAATGGTACACGTAAGAATGGCTGCCACTCTGACCATTCTGCTACATTGATTTGAATTGGAATGTCCTTTCTATCCATTCCATTTCTATGGTCCACATGTTTGTCCGGTTGCAGCTTCCTGTTGTGTGTGCTTGTGTGGTTTACCTGGTTACTCCTGCTGCCGGGTCCACAGGGGATGCACGCGTCCTGTCCATAGGTGTGGTGACCAGACAGGTACGTGTTGGGGGGGCACTCCTGGCAGCGGTTAGTATCTCTGTCAATGTAGAAACCTGCGGGGCATGGAATACATGACGACGAACCCGACCGCTGAGAACTCTGGGATAGCAAGGCACAGGCTCGACACGCAGACGCCACGCCGTCCTGGACGTTAGTCACAGTCACTGAGTAGAGCTTCACCACATCACTGATGTATCGCCGCACCTACATACAGACAGGTACATTGTAGCCCATTATCATGTCAGTTAAAAAAAACTGCTGAAACCCTATTTATCCAAAGGTACCTAAAATTGTTCCACAGTCATCACTTATGTTTTTTTTTCTCCAGATTTTCCTCCCTTCCCTCCCTTGTCGGCAGCTCCGCAACTCCTTGGACAGATGCGGGATGGTGAGGGGCACTCACATGGTTCATCCAACCACATGTTGCCACACATGTTTTCACACTGCTCATTCAACACGGAAGTCTTTAGTCAGATCATATACGTGATGATTATGCTCACCAACTATACTTCTGTATTAGTTAGAGGCCCTGGTATCGGTTGTGGTGGGACCGAAGGGTTCCTGTATAGGTTGTGGTAAGTCCCTGGTATAGTTTGCAGAGGAGGGGCCTTAGTATGGTTTGTGATGGAGTCCTGCTAAGAGTTGAGGTGGAGGAGGGGGCCCTAGTATGAGTTGTAGATGGGCCTTGGTATGGGTTGTGGTGTAGAAAGTGCAGTCACAGTGCTCTTGAAGGGCTAAAGGTGCCACATATTCAAGGACTATCGGCCCATCTATCTGCATATTGCATTCACAGTAGATTGTGTCAGGGGGCTCGGACCATTAGGGTCCTCGGGTTGCCTTTTAGCCTGAGGACCCTAATGGTCAGAGGCCACTGGACCCAGTCCCAATTTCCAGGGTCCATAATTTGTTTCTATGAGTAGTACTTGTAAATGTGCAGTGTGTGTACTCACGTCGTGAGCCTGGTTGGTCCTCTGGAAGGCCCATGTGTATGATACAGAAGCGTTCCTGGTCATGATGTGTGTGTAGGACTGTCTCTCCTTACTGCCCTCCCATGACTCAACCACAGTGGTGCTCTTCCTATTCACGTCCTGCAGGGGGCGACACACACTACATTGAATAGCAGCAAACCACCAGTGAGAGATCAATCTGAAATCTCATTGCTTTACTGTGATTTTTCTGTGTATACTATGTGATTTAGTGGTTATTTTAATGGTGTAAACTACTATTCATGGTTTTACAAATTATTTATTTTAAATTCAACACCAATTGTAGTTTACCAATTCCTGTTGGGTAATATTGATTTACTAATACACAGTAGATATTGGCGCTAAGCCCTTTTCCATCAGCTCCTAGACAAACTCATGCAGGTCCTCTTGTACATCCACACACCATCATGAAGTACAGCTCACAGTCGACAGAGCAGATCGTCTCAAAGACAAAAGTGATCCGGCCAAACTCACTTCCGGTCATCCCAGCAAGTGAAGTCGGCAGCCTGACAAAATGCACAGTTACCATCAATTATCCATACAAACAAACAGACACAACCCAACACGCACATAGACCATAAAATGGATACAGGCATTGCTTCACAATATTCAATGCCATGTGCTTTTCCAACTAACCAGCTTACCTTATTAGAAAAACGTGAATCCTATCAATATTATCCAGACTTACTTGAAGCCAGGAACATGCAGGTTCAAGATGAGGTAGTCATTATCCGAGCCTCCAGCACCGCTGCGGATGTGGTCTCCTGCCACCTCCCAACCTGAACAACAACGTGTTATTGTGATCACAATTCTATTAAACACACATAGACAAAAGCTCTTTTAAATTTAAACAAAGACAGCCCACAAGCTGTCGTTTCTGATGAAACAAGGTGCAAAGGAATTCATTTGGGAAGAGCAAATCATAAAATAGCAAAATTTGTTTGGGCAACGCTTGTAAAATGTTTTAGGAAATGCCTATCCAATGAAGTGTGCATGTGTAATAACACAATTTGGCCAGCACTGTCCAAAAATATTTATATTTTGGCAAAAGCTTGGGTCTAAAAACATAGTGCATGCTCTTCTTAAACTCTTTGTGTGATCCTAAAACTGGATTGATATCAGATATTTAATCAGTGAGAAATTTGTCAGACTCTTGGCCCAGTTCCTTCTGGCTCCATAGGCTTCCTCTGGTTTTCCTCTATTCCTGAGGAGTAGAGCTTACATGCTGGTGCTTCAGACTATCTGTCATGTTTTTAGTTTACATTTTGCTAAATAAAATGTAATTTATTTTATCTCTGTACTGAGGGACATCATTTATCTATAGCCTACATGGAGGTCTACTTAACATAATTACAATCATCCATCCCTATGTGCATTACTACATGTTACACATCTACATATTACACATCTACATATTACACATCTACATATTACATATCTATATATTACACATGGTACACATCTACATATTACACATGTTACACATCTACATATTACATATCTACATATTACATATCTACATATTACATATCTACATATTACACATGGTACACATCTACATATTACACATCTCTTCTCACCGTTCATGTCATCACATTTGGAGTTGCCAACATTGAAACAGGAAGTCTTCATGTTGGAGGGTAGGACATTCCACCATTTGTACTCATATCCAAGCACTGGCTCCGTCCCTGCTGGACACTCCTCACACACTGTGACAGAAACACATACCCGCCAACGGCACACGTAACACTCAGAAATACAATCAAACAGGTGTGATTATGTTCTCTGAAGGCTGATTTTAAGGTCTGTGCTGTCGAAGCCACCCCTAGGTTGTACTGTTGTTTTTTGTCATAAAATGGGTGTGTCATATTGCTATGCTGATATATCCTGTACAGATTTTGCGCGTCTCAAAAAACGAATGCAAAGCAAGCAGCTATGCCGGCAACCTCCCTGTTTTTTGGGTATACTCGTGGAGTAGTGCTGAGGAGTTAGTTATCGAGCCACAGAACTCTCGCATCTCAGAACCTCCAAATGCAAAATGACTTCCATTCCTGTTGAAATGCAACAATGCTGTTGTCAACAATTAGGTTTTCAGAGTCCGCACCTTGAAAAGACTCCACCAATACATACCTATCTATGTGTGTCGACTCTAGATCACCCTTTATACTTTCCATGTGTGTGTGTATGTGTGTGTATTGTGTGTGTGTGTGTGTTTGTTTACCTGAGGTGCCATCGGAGTGGGTTCCAGGAGGGCAGGGAAAGCAGGTGGAGTCGTTGGTGTTGTAGTAACCAGGGTTACAGGGTGGACAGGCCTCTCTGTCGCCTGTAGGGGGCAGTGCCACAGCACCGGTCACATTCTCCTCACAGATCCTTGGCTCCACCCACCGGTACATCACCTGTGTCTGTCCCCATGAGAACCACAGCTGTTACAGATGATGTTATGTCATTGATACGACCACAGCACCTAGAAACAGCTTGTGGGTTACCTTTCCCTCGCTGTCGCAAGCTGTGTGGATCTGAAAATAATCTTTCTCTGAACATGGAGGCCTGGTCTTACACTCTGACCACCCCTCATCTGATGGATCAGGAAACAAAAGAGAGAGTGGATATTTTAACTGCCTTCACTGTACAATTTAATACACTGCGTGTGCCTTTGCTCCATACGTGAGTACTCTGTGTCCAGGCAGGGAGTACAGGAGGCTGCTCCCTTGTTTGACGAGGTGTTCCTGGGGCAGGGCTGGCAGGACGAGGCGCCAGGGACGGAGCTAAACCAGCCAGGGCGGCAGGGAAAACACTCTGATGTATAGGCAACACCTAGACAAACACAGTCTCTATTAGTCTACACAGTCTCTGAGTCTACTACACCATCTCTTTGACCAAGAACATCCCATGCACAGCTTTCATGCAGAAGGATGCAAACTGTCTGCCAGTATTGTCCTGGATTCATCTTGCCCTCAATTTTCACAAGGTTCCCTGTGCCTTCAGAGATCACCCCCCCAAAACATCAGTGAGCCACCACACTTCACAGTGGGGATGGTATTCTATTCACTATAGGCCTTGTTGACCCCTCTCCAAACATAGCACTTATGGTTGTGAACATAAAGCTTTATCTTGGTCTTCTGCTCCTTGAAACAACCACACCGTCTTTTTCCAGAGCAGCCTGTATGTCTCCTGAGGTTACCTGTGCATTTTTCTTTGTATCCCAAACAATTCTCCTGGCAGTTTTGACTGAAATCTTTCTTGGTCTACCTGACCTTGGCTCGGTTTCAAGAGATTCCCGAATCTTCCACCTCTTTAATTTTTTGGTGATTTTTTCCAGATTTTCCTCCCTTTCCAATTCCCTCTCTAATCCAACAACCTCATGAACAGATCTGTGGGATGACGAGGGGCGCACACATGGTTTATCCAACCACATGTCGCCCAAGCTGCCAATTCATTTCGCACTGTTCACCCAACACGGAAGCCTTTAGTCAGATCATGCACAGAATGATTACATTCACCAACTATACTTTCACAATTTAATTTACTGAACCCAAGGAGTCGCTGGAGAGCAACATGGCAGGATAGATAATCTGATTTATCTAACCCAAATCCCAGGCAGCACTATGCCAATTTTGCGCTGCCTCATGCAGGAGGCCCGGGGAAAGTCAGGAACCCCTGGTCAGGCTCAAACCCATGACCATCGTGAGGTAGACTGTCCTGCAATGCAGTCACCTATGCAATGCGGACCCCAGAATCTTCAACTTCTTAATAAGTGATTGAACAGTACTCACTGGCATTTGCAAGTAGTTGGATATCTTTTTATATCCTTTCCCAACTTTATGCAATACCAATACCTAATTACGCAGGTCTTTTGACAGTTCTTTTCTGCTCCTCATGGCTCAGTATCTAGCCTGCTCAGTGCATCCAGTGCATAAGTGCAAAAACTAATTTACTATTTATACAGAGACACTAATTTCAAATGAAAATGCCACAGGTGTGGGAAATTAAACTTTGTGCCATTATAACCTGTGTGTGTCACTGTGTGTGTCTGTAACAATGGCAAACATTCAAGGGTATGTAAACTTTTGATCAGGGCCATTTGGGTGATTTCTGTTATCAGTTTGGTTTACAGAGGAGCCAAACAACTACTGGTATGTGATCATTAATGGCTTCATATGAGCACTATCCTAACATAACAGTCATATTGTCAAAACCAATGCAGAAATTACACAATTATTCTATACAAATTATGAGCAAAACTGTATGTCTACACACAGTCTCTATGAGTCTCCAGACAGTTGGTATGAGTCTTTCTTATAGTATCTACAGTATGTCTACACACAGTCTTTATGAGTCTCCAGACAGTTGGTATGAGTCTTTCTTATAGTATCTACAGTATGTCTACACACAATCTCTATGAGTCTCCAGACAGTTGGTATGAGTCTTTCTTATAGTATCTACAGTATGTCTACACACAGTCTCTATGAGTCTCCAGACAGTTGGTATGAGTCTTTCTTATAGTATCTACAGTATGTCTACACACAGTCTCTATGAGTCTCCAGACAGTTGGTATGAGTCTTTCTTATAGTATCTACAGTATGTCTACACACAGTCTCTATAAGTCCACACACTGTGTTGTCATCTGCCAGAATCCAAGAATGGGCCATTCTGGAGTGGGTTAGCACATGCAATACTCCACTTCCTATCTTAGAGGTAAGTGTGTAGTGTGTGTGTGTGTGTGCGCGTGTAGTGTGTATAGTGTGTGTAGTGTGTGTGTGTAGTGTGTCTGTGTGTGCGTGTGTAGGGAGTATCGTCACGTGTTTTTTACCCTCGATCTGGACATTTCTGAGCAGCACTGGTTTGACCATCTTCCCCCCGACCAGGATGCCAGTAGTTCTCCAGTACAGGATGTTGGTGCCAGACTTCAGATTCACCTTTAGTTACACACGACACACAGAGTACACATTAAGACACAAAATCACACCAATAAGCTGATCTTGTAACCCACCCAGACCCAGCACACACTGCCTCTCTCCTTCCCCTCACCGTATGTGTGTCCCATTCTCCGTTGGTGGTGAGTTTGATCCACTTCTGGTCGTCGGTCTGTGCCATCTCCTGACACTGCTCATTCTGGACCTGGACACACATCACCACAGTAACTGCTTAGAGGATTGCATCACATGGTTCCCTGGTATCCAATCAAACGTTGACACTACTCCCCAGAGAATACCATTAGCTTGCAATCATCTATTGACATAAAGCCTATTGACGTCAAGCCACTGACGTAACAAGCTTTATTGATGTAAAGATTGTCATAAAACCTAATGTACTATAGCAAAGCAGCCTTTTTGGTCATCTCTATTGGATGTAGCTCAAAAACTAACAGCAGTTTGTGCATGCCCATTGGTGTGGTGGTCTATGTACTTTATGCAATTCCAAAGACTAGGGTTCAAATCTTGCCTCAACTCTTCCCACTTTGTCTTCTTAGATTTTCTTCGCCTAATTCCCAAAGCAAAAATCCTCCCCCCGAAAAAAGAAAAACTAGCAGCTTTAGAAGGAGAAATGTTTTCTTTTGTATTTATTTATTGGAAACAGAAACCACACTCAAACAATAGAAGGAGAGAAAACTTACATAGAACTCAAAGAAGATGTTGTTGTCAGGGTACTGGTAGCTAAAGGTTACTGAGCCCTGCTTCTCCAGCCGCACAGCATAGATCAAAGACACGGTGCACTCATCCCGACTTGACTCCAGGTACACACCCTGTGGCGTCCACGATGAGCTGCCCCACACAAAGAAGGAGGATCAAGAGGCACAGTGTTGAATGACTGTACGCCTCAGTCGGTTTTTGTGTGTGTCAGTCAGTCTGTATGACTGTGCGTTACCTATTGCAAGCTTGGCTCTCCTCTCCGCTGGGCCCAGGGTCCATGTAGGTGGCCATGCTGGTAAAGCCAGCAGGGATGGTGTCCCATTGGTCAAAACGCACCGCACTGCCCAGCGAATAGGAGCCAGCCACACACGGAGTACACTGCTGAGAAGACATTTCTAGGAACTCCCCCGCTGTACACGAGAAAGCTAATAGAAAGGGAAAGATGAGTGTGACGCACATTCACACCTAGTCTTTTCAGTACACACACACACGTTCCATGTCTCACACACACACAGGCAATACTCACAGCAGTCAGTTCCTCTGGTGGGGGTGGGCAGTCCTGAGCAGGAGGCCAGATAGTGAGGGATGGCCACCCTCCATCTTGAGCCAGTACTGTCACACTCTGTGTACTTATAGTAGTAGTCTGTCTTTAAAAACAACAGACACACAGCAGTACTGTTAGAGCAGTACAAACACATTAATCTACATTCACAGCTAGTCAAACACGTCTGAGAGATCCATCATCGACCCGACACCTACATCTGTAGTGACAGGACAGATTACAAGGGTATGATTTTAGTGACGGCTACTTGTCTCATCTTTGTCAGTGTGTCAGAACACCATTTCACCAAGCTGCACGGGCATACAAAACAGTTAACATTATGTCACGCCAGATACATCGGTGAGGCTTGGGAGAAATCAGTTAGAAAACAAAACTGAAAAAAGGAGCCAATTTCTACATACATTGTCATGTCACGGTCCTTAAGCAGCACTGGATCTGAGATTGTGGGTGGATGCGGAATGTCAAGTTAACCATCTGTGGTATTATTTCCCCTATCTAATGCATGCCGGTTGGTGTATATTAACGTTGATTTACCACTAAGTAGAAAAACATGTAAACAAGTCACTTTATTTTTACTTTCTGGTCTGCCACCTTGGTTAAGCTCAAAGCTACCCAAGCTGTTGCTATAAGACAATGAACCAAGGCAAACATATTAGATTACCAACCCTCATTTTAAATTAATTTACATTTTAGTCATTTAGCAGACACTCTCAGAGCAACTTACATTAAGTACAGGAACATTCTTCCTGGAGCAACTACATACAGCTATCATAATAATTATTATTATAGTGTTGTTTCATCACAATTTTAAGTGCACCTTTCCATTAGAATAGGTAGAGCTGTTTGTAGTTCAAGCAAATACAGTATAAAGAGGGCTTTTAAAATATGTTTGTCAATATTTTCTCATAGCAATGCAACATCTTCTCTACATTTTCATTATATGCTTATATGCCCTTTATTAATAAAATTGTATTTCTGGACAACAAAAGGTATGTGTGTGAGTGAGTGAGTGAGTGAGTGAGTGAGTGAGTTAGTGAGTGAGTGAGAGAGAGAGAGAGAGAGAGAGAGAGAGAGAGAGAGAGAGAGAGAGAGAGAGAGAGAGAGAGAGAGACAGAGACAGAGACAGAGACAGAGAGACAGAGAGACAGAGAGACAGAGAGACAGAGAGAGACAGAGAGACAGAGAGACAGACAGAGACAGAGAGAGACAGAGAGGCAGAGAGACACAAAGAGAGAATAAGAGCGAGAGATAAAACAAATGTGTTCATATTTAATAAGCCATATTTATCACACTCAAACCTCTCAGCCCGGGGGTCCGCGTGGCATAGTGGGCTAAGTCGCTGCCTGGCAGGACAATCTATGTCATGATAGTCTGTGATTCGAGTGTGACTATGGTTTCACTGAATTTGCCCTGATCCTCCAGTACGAGGCAGCGCAAATTGCCATAGGGCTGCCTGCTATTTGGGATAAATCTTTCTAATGATCTACATTGCCACGTCGCTCTCCAGCAACTTCTTGTGTCCAGATCGGACACCTGTAAATTAAATCACGGAAGTATAGTTGGTGAGTGTATCGTCTCACACATGATCTGTAAAAAGGCTTCCGTGTTGGATGAGCAGTGCGAAAATAATCAACCGGCTGGGCGACATGTGGTTGGATGAACCATGTGAGCACCCATCACCATCCCGCATCTGTCCAGGGAGTTGAGTTGCGGAGCTGCCGACAAGGCAGGGTTAGAGGGAAATTGGACAAGACCAATAGGAAGGGGAGAAAAATGGGGAAAAATTATACACACACACACAAAAGAAATCTCAGTCCGCACATTACCATACACCACAATCACAACAGTCATATTTCACTGTATACAAACCATTACTATTCACCACACGAGCGAGAGAGAGGAGGAGAGAGAGATCTACTCAGAAGGTTAAAGCACCTGTTCCCTTCCAACATTTAATTCTCTCTTTCTAAGCCCCCTCATGCCAAACGTCTGTTCACAGTATTGCCATGGAAATCAATCAAGAAAAACAGGTCACTGAACAAACAATTGAATCCAAAGTAGGTAAAGGTCTGTATTCATACTGTTTATTTTTCTGTCAAATAAACATTTGTGTTTGTGTGTGAGAGAGAGAAAGCGAGGGACAGATTTATGGCAGTGTGTTGAGTATAGATAAGCCTGAGCTCTTTTATATAGATCTAGTCACATCCATAGAGATGTTAGAAACAGGCACAATAAAAACTACCAATACACGTTCAGGCTTTGGTTGATGCCATTTTAGTTAGGATCGATATATAAAAACTTTAAAGTGGAGTGCACCTGCTTCCCCAAGGTATCTGGGGTCTTGGGAGGTGTATGGCAAACAATTGCAAAAATTGGGTGAATGGGATGTTTGAAGACAAACGTGGTGTTAGATAAAATGGAATTGAGAGAATTGTATGTCCTTTGTTCCCTGGAAACTCACAGTGGTCACCATGGATACAGAGGAGAACAAGGGCCACAGTTTTATTTGGTATTTTGTTTGAGGGCTCTGTTTGATGCCCATATTTTATCTATGTTGCTTATAGGACAACAACGTTCAAGTTACTTAATTTAAACAACTTAAAAAGACCTGCATTTCACGGGCCACAGTTTACCCGACACTGGATAGCAAGAGAAATCTTACAACAGTTATTTTCTGATAAAATAATAAGTGGAAGGCTGGGATACAGCAAACCAGGTCGCTGTTTTCTTAAACGATCTGATATCCATGACAGATACAACTAGGACCCTTGCTGTTTGGCTGCTGCGTTTTCATGTTACTCAAGTATTGTTATTTCTAATATCGACGGAAGACAAGGAATGGTGCCAGGTAATGCTAACCTCATTGTGCCGCGTAATAGCTAACGGAGGGAGCACAACGCGATACCCGGCTGGCATAAAATGCTAGCAGCATGCGCATCTCAAGTGTTATCCCATGTTTAGGAATTGTGGCTCAGGCTTTAGCGAAGATTCAGACAATATTATGGAGCTTGTCGGATTTAGCTAGACTATAGGCAACCAACACATTTAAATCCGATCACTAAGAAGGCTCCCATAATATCGCGTATTACGCCATTCCTCGGCAATCGACATAGACCTTATTAAAATAACACAATAATTGCCTAGGTTTACATGTTTATTGATGACGGATATAACGTTGGCAGCATTTACCTAGACTCAATTGATTGGACTTCGTGGCAGTACGCCCAAAGACCTATACAAATAGTGCGTTTAACTCTATTGTCATGTTATGCTTGTTATAATAACAAAACAACACTGTGACAGCGATTGTACTCTAAAGCCGCACGCACTTACCTCATTGCACGGGCGCAGGTCCCTGCTTGCGGACGCCCACTGTCGAGCGATGAAGAATAAAATAATATGGACAAACCAGAACCCGCGCGGCTGTTTCCTCATCCTCGGTTTGCTATAAGAGAGTTAAAGAACGTTTTTGATCATGACAAAACGCATTAATGCTTGTGCGTGATGTTGAATATTGTGCCTTGTCGTCATGGATGTGAGCGCGCTTCGCTCCACCCACTCTGATAAGCTGCGCTCAAATTAATAAACCACATTTGTTGGAGCTATATTAGCTTTGTAATCAAATGCAGTATTTCATTTCAATGATACAACATAAAGATACATATGCTGTTTCTCCCGTATAGTGGAAAATACAATATTAGTCGTAAAAAATATATTTATAAGTACGTTTTAAATATAAGCCTGTTTAGTTTAGTTTAATACCATTTTAATACCATTTGGTTTTAATTATATTGGTGTCGCTACTAAAATTAAAGTGGCAAAAATGTATTACATCATATAAATCAAGGGCGTAGGAGCTGGGGGGACGTCTTTACCAATTTTAGAGGCAGGCAATGCCCCCCCCCCCCCCCCC